>BQNB010043696.1:0-45348 GCA_026074375.1 Tanacetum coccineum | reverse complement strand
TGTAATTGATCAAACAAGTCATCAATTCTGGGGAGAGGATAGCGGTTCTTTATAGTTAACTTGTTTAATTCCCTGTAGTTAATACACATTCTCATCGCACCGTCTTTCTTCTTAACAAAAAGAATGGGTGCTCCCCATGGAAAGTGACAAGGTCGAATGAAGCCCTTTTCTTGAAGCTCTTTTAGTTGGTTCGATAACTCTAGCATCTCTGACGGAGCTAATCGGTATGGCGATTTTACAACTGGCGACGCACCTGGAATCAGATCAATGCGGAATTCTATCTCTCACACAGGAGGTAAACCTGACAGATCATCTGGAAATACCTCAGGGAAGTCTCGGACAACTCGAATGTCATCAAACTTCTTTTCATCAGCCTTGATACACGCAAGTGATCCAAGATCCTTTTCTGGCCTCTCGCCGTTCGGAAGAGGAATACGGACAATCTTTTCATAGCAATCTATGACAGCTCGGTGGTATGACAACCAGTCCATGCCAACAATGACATCAAAACTTCCTAGTCGGGTCGGGAGTAGGTCAATTTTGAAACAATGGTTATACAAAGCTAAGGTACAACCTCGTAAAACAGTGTTGGTACTAACCACCTTTCCATCTGCTAACTCTACTTCATAACTAGTATTTAAAGCGGTTGGGGCAATATCAATAAAAGGTGTAAACGCAGAAGATACAAAACTCTTCTCAGCACCAGAATCAAAGAGGATACAAGCGTAGTGATCATTAAGAAGAAACGTACCCGTGACCACATTCGGATTCTGCTGCGGATTTTCAACCACCACGTAAGCTCTCGCACGAGCTCCCTCATTATGCTGGTTCCCTGCCTTAGGACACTTGTTCTTAAGATGTCCTTTCTCACCACACCCATAACACGTCGCATTCTGCAGGAAATCATTACATGCACCTGGAAGTATAGCTCTACAATCCTTCTCCAGATGACCAGTTCTTTGGCACTTCTGACACTTTGGAGGGCATCGCCCACTATGGTGAAAGTTGCAACGGTTGCACTTTGGTAGATTCCCAGCATAACCTCTATTCTTAGTTGGGGCTGCAGCATAGGCCCTGGCAGTTTCCTGCCTCCTGTTTTGTTGCTGGTGATAGTTGTTGTTTTGGTTGCGGTTGTTGTTGTTGTTGTGGTTGTTATGGTTATTGTTGTTGGTGTTTCTTTGGTGATCTTCCCATTTTCTTTGTTGCTTTCACCAATTCTAGTAGCCTTACCCTGAACTGCTTGCTCAACTAGTTCACGGGCCATGTTGATGGCATCATGCAGAGTTGTAGGCTTAAAAGAAGTGATGTTTCCTTTGATTCTTTCAGGAAGCCCACGAGTGTACCTTTCAATCTTCTTCTTTTCAGTGGGTACCAATTCAGGACACATCAAGGCCAGCTCATGGAAACGATTGTTGTATGCCTCAATGTCGTCTCCTTTCAGAGTCAAAGTCCAGAGCTCTTGCTCCATCCTTTGGATTTCAGTTGCTGGGCAGTATTCCGTAGTCATCATCGTCTTGAATTCAGTCCATGGAATATGGTTAGCATTGACGAGCCCTAGAGTGTGCACGTTCCCATTCCACCATGTTAACGCACGACCCTCGAAAGTACTAGCAGCAAACATAACCTTATCTTCTTCAGCACACTTGCAAGTTTCAAACACTTGCTCAACCTTTTCTATCCAACGCCTTAACCCAACAACACCCTCCGTTCCATTAAAAGTGTGAGGTTTTCCATTCATAAAAGTCTTGTGCGAACAACCGTGCACATTCATAGTTCCTCCAGCATTCCCAGGGTTTCCTCCTGAACTTCCAGCACTATCTAGATTAGCCCTAGACTTTTCGTATTCTTCAATAGCTTTAGCCACACGCTTTTCCACCAACCTCTTAATAGATTTCTTTTTCAATCTTCTGGGCGGCATGATTCTGTCAATAATACAAGTACAAAATCCGGTAAGAATTTGTAAGAGTACATTGAGTCGAGGTATATGATACTAACCGAGAAAATAAGAATTCTATAATAATCATGAATTAATCAGAATGGTCAATATTTATATAATCGACCGATACGAATGAATAGTAATACGCTAAAAGATAGACATAAGGGATCGAATTTAAACCAAGTATTATATATAAAATATATAATACAACAATGATAATCAGAAGAGTAAGTAAAGATCAGGGAATGCGCGCGCGGATATCAGATCAGCGATGAAGGATTCTGTATTTTGAAAATGAAAGAAAAGAAAATCTGTAAAAATTTTGGTTATAGACTAGGTTTTGAAAATGACCCAGTTCCCTATAACCTTGGCTCTTGATACCAATCTGTAACACCCCCAAATTCTGGTATGCAGCGGAATGGTAACAATGGGGTGCTACGTCAAAGTACAACAATCAAGATATAGGAAACGACCTTAAATGGACGTTTTAAGATAAGATTTCATTCGATGCCATAGCAAAATATCAGAGTTCATACATTAGGTCCCATATGTTTTAAAAGTCATAAACATTTCCACATACGTTTTTAATTAAACAAAAGCTTCATACTACCAAAAGGTGACTTAAGTTTTTATAGATAAAAGTTGCATTGAATTTAAATAAACACACATGACAAACAGTCTTTTATAAGATAAACGTGTATTGTCATGAATTCGCCTTCAATATAAAACACCAGAAACCAAACTTCACATTGATATGCCAAGACCAACGGCTTCCCATCCAATGCATTATAACCTTAGGACCTGAAAACTCTTAAACATGCTAGAATCAAGTCACACACAAAGGTTATGAGTTGAAATCTCACTACGGTTTGCATCTGTAAAAGTGCTGGATCACAAGAATTAAGTAATGGTAGACTACAGAACAGAAATTCAGTAGACCCAAAAAACCATAGTATTAATTGCGCTAAGCTCATGACCCCGAAGCCTTAACGACTGACCGGCACTGATTTGCGATCCAACCAAATGAACTCAGTAAGGTAAGAGTACTGCACGAAAAAACAGCCTACAGTCTCTCATAAATGTTAATGTCACCATTAGAATAAACAACAAAACCAAAATGGGACGTGACAACCAGAACTATAAATGCAACCGGTGGGGATGTTAACAGTCACCAACACAATTAACACGAGAACTCTGAAACTACCCACGAACAAAAACATATAGCGGCCAGTCCACTCATCATAAATAGCTAAATCTTGAAACCGCGATGGACAGGAGCCTATTAGTAGAGATGGGGGGGGGGGGGAGGGATTGAGGGGGATTGCAGAACAGAGGGCGCAAAAAGAATAAAACGCGAGGGTGTACGTTGAACACGCCAAGGATTTTTTAGGGACCTGGCGAAGATGAAGGATGAGAGTGATCAGATAATTACAAGTAAAGACGACGTAAGGCTGGTGTACAAGTCGGAAGGGGTATGGGGATCTAGATGTGATAGGGTGTTTTAGTTCGTGGGGTGTTTTTGGGGGGTCTATATAATAAGGCGGTCTGTAGGGCGAGTCTTTTGGACTTGTACTCATATTTTGTTCAAGGATAGTGAGGGGGGAATGTGACACAATCTAATTTTGGGTGTGGGGGGGTAGGTTGGGTTGTTGTTTGGGGAGTGGGTTGTGTGTGGTAGTGTGGGTGTTGATAATCGAGGGGAGGGATGGGGGGTGGGGTTTGTGGGTAGTTTGGGTTTTAGGGTTTTTGTTTAAGGGGGGGTTTTTTGGTTATGTGTGTGGATTGTAGGGATTTGAAAGGGATGGGGAGGGGAGGGGGAGTAGTGGAAATATGAGGCAATGGTGGTTGCTTGACCGTGTTTATACAAAATTTGTACTTGGTCAGTTTCTCCTATTTTCTGGACCCGCTGGTCGGGTTATGTTAGGCGTGCGCAGAGTGTAATGATACATGGGTGGTTGGACAGCTGTGGGTTGTGGGGGGAGGGGTTGCGGTTATCAGAAGGTTAGGGAGGTTGTGTGTTGACGGTGGAGGGGGTGGCATTATAAAGGTTGTGGATGTACAGGTAGGATGCAACCTAGCATAGAATTCGTATGGTCTCTTAACTTGGAGAAGGGGAAGGCCGGGGGGCGGGGGAGGGGTGCGGGTGTGGTTAGTGTGAGGTGGTGTTTTTGATGGGGGGTGCGATTGGTGCGGGGGCTGTGTGTATGGGGGTACGCGGTGTGGCACTGGGTGTGGGAGGCGGCGCGTCTGGAGAGGACGATGTGGGGTGGCAGGTGGGGGGGGGCGATCAGGGTGTGGTATGTTTAGAGGGGGGGGGTAGGGGGAGGGGTTGGGGTGTATCTAATGGGTCTACTAGAACAGGGGGTGGTGATGGGTGGTTGGTGGGGGAGGGTGGGATGTGGCGTCGTCTGGAAAGGTGTGCAGTTGTTGGGGGGTGTTCTGTTGGTTAGGTGGGGGGTTAGTAGGTACTGAGGCTAAGGTTAGAGATCTGGGAATTGTATCTAATGTTGGGGGGAGAAATGTGTACAATTTGGTGATTTAAGATGTAAATTGTAAGTTTTTTTAAGGTTTATGGCGAGGGGGAGGTTTGAGTATAGGGGGGATAGATGCTCTGTAGGGGGGTTTATGTTACATTCATGGGTCATTGTACCGGGTTGGAAAGGAGTTCGGGATTGCCATGTGGTTTTTAAGATGGCATGGGGGGGTTTGTGAGGGGAGTGGACATTTTAATGGGTGGTGATTACCGTCGGTGTTTATATCGGTGGAGGTATGCCCGACGGGTCTTCTTGCGGTAGGATTGCACGGGAAGTGTGGCGCGTGCCTGTAACATGGACAGCGTAGCGAGACGGTGGACTTTGAGTTCGTTGGGGTGAAATCGAGACCTGACTATGATTGGGGCGTCTCTGAACGATTCACGAGGGGGGGGTTTGGTTGATGGGTGTGGGGGGTGGGTAATATATGTGGTGTGAGGGTAGGAGAGAGCAGGGTGGCGATGCGGGGGAGAGTACATAATCAATTTAAGGTGTGCTATACTAGGAGGGGGTTGGGCTAATTGAATACTTGCAGTGGATGATCTACACCCTTACTATATACTAAGTTTAGACATGTTAAAGTATTGAGGTGGTGTAGTGGCGGGAGGGAGAGGTTCACCTGGGGGGGGGGGGAGGGGAATTCCGGATTTAAAAAAATGAGCGTTGGTGGGCTAAGGGTGCTGTTGAATGCGGGGGGTTGGTGTGGGGGGGCTGCAGTGGGGGTTTCGGTGGGGGTGGGGGGGTGGGGTTGGGGGGGCGTAATGTGGCCGCAAGGGCGGGCAGGAGAAGGGGGCGGAGTGGGCGGTGGGGGGGGGGGGGGGAAGAGGATGGGGGGGGGTGGGGGGGGGTGGGTAGTGTAGATAGGGGGGGAAGTGAGGGGTGTTATTTGTGGTGGGTAACTGTTGGTGAGGTCAGAAGGGTAGTGGTCTGGAGGTGGGGTTGGGAGGAGACTACGGCCGGTAAGTAATCACTCGAGCTAGGGGCAGATGCCGGGGGGCTGGGGGATAGCGCTAGAAGGGGCACCGGATCCAGCCGGCACCTAAACCTGGGGGAGGAGGAAGGCGTTAGGGTTGCTGATGTGAGGTAGCGGGTTAAGCGACCGTAAGATGAGGGGGGAGGAGGTGCCGGGGAGGGGGGGGAGGGGGGGGTGTAGCTGTGCGGGGGGGAGGATGGGGGCAAGTAATCGAGGGAGCGCTCGCGTGACGCGGGCCTGGGGGGGGGACACGGGGGGTGTTGGACCGTCATAGGGGTCTGGTGCATTATCCCGGGGGGGGGGGGGCGGGGGTCAGGGTATCCCTGGGGCTCGGGGGGGGGGTGGTGATGCAAACTGGGGGACGGAGGGCACTTACTGGGCTAGAATTAGCTATCACTGCGTGGGTACGCCGGGCGGCGGGTGATGGGGGGACCGCTGCGGTGGGCGAGCAGGAGGGGTGGGGGGGGGGCGGGGAGGCGGTCGGGGGGTGACATATGGGGACTGACACGTGAATCGGGCCGTTGTCCGCCTCTTTGGGGGGGGGGGGGGGGGGGGTGGTGGTTAGAGGAGACTCTGGGATTGAGGGAGAAGGGCTGCGGAACGGAGCTTGGGCCCGAACGGCGTTCCGTCAGATTACGCGTGCACGGCTCAAGGATCCTGGGGGAGCGGAAGGAGGGGGCAGGGGGGTACGGTGGTGGAAGGACTGGGGGGGGTCGGGGCGTTGATGTGTGGGGAAGCGATAAACGAAAAGAGGAAACGCAGGCCGGGAGAGAGGGATGGGACGGGGACAGAGGGGGGGGGAGAGAGTGGGGGGGGGGGGAGGGGGAGGGGGCGAACTGGGTATGGCAGACGCAGGGGGGGAGGTGAGCAATGGAGGGGCAGCGGGTGGGCGAAGGTTGCGGTGGGGGCGGCGGGAGGGAGCCAAGGTAGAGGGGGGGAGGGGATGCGGGGGGGGGAGGGTAACGAGGGGGGATGCGGGTGGCGCCAGGGGGTGCATGCGGGGGGAGAGGCGGGGGGAGGGTGGGGGGATGTGGGGCGGGCGGGGTGGGGGAGGAGTCTGGAGGGGGGGGGAGGCGGGGGCGAGAAGGGGGGGAAGAGCGACAAGTTCTGGGGCTTTCCGGTACTGGCGGCATCCGGGAGAGGCGGGGGGTCGGGTGTGAAGGCGCGGGGTGGGTGGGGGGGGGGGTGGGGGGGCGGGGTTGGGTATTGGTGGGGGGGGTGGGGCTTGAGGTCGAGAGCGCGGGGCGTGTCATGGGGCGGGGGGAAGGGGCGGCGGATGGATGGGGCGCCCGGGGTTGTACCCGGTGGGGGGGGGGGGGGGCGGGTGGGGGAGTTGGGTGGGCGGGAGGAGGCGGAATCGCGGGGCCTGGGGGGCGGGATGGGGGCTGTGGGGGGGTCCGGATGTGGGACGGACCGCGGGGCGGGGGGGGGGGCCCGCCCGGCTTGGCCGGAGCGCTGTGGGGGTGGGGGCTCTGGAAGCCCTGGGGTCCGGGGTGGACGGGGTCTGCTGGGGGTGGTGTTTCGGTGGGTTGGAGGCCGGTTCTGCCTTCTCGTTGGGGGGGGGGGGGGGCTGTGCGTTGTGATGGTAGCGGGGCGCGTGTTTTGGGGGGGAGGGGGGTGTATCGGTCGGCCCCGTGGGCGTGAGCTCACTGGCGAGATGCGGTAGGTCGCAGGCACGCGCGTGGCTAGTGGGGGTGAGTGGAACGGGACAGAAGAGGGGCCCGGCTCCGTGGCGGCGGAGTTAATGAGGTGTTCGAGGGTGTGTAAGTGCCCTGGAGGCGCGGGGGGTACGGGATGTACGAGGCGGCCTGTGGGTGGGGGGCGATGCGGGGGGGGTGGGTGTTGGGAGGTGTGTTGGATTGGGGCCCGGCTGGGGTGGGGGGGAGGTATTCGCGGATCTTCCGCCCTATCAGATCGATGCGGGGGGGTGCGCGGTGGGGGTGTCCGGGGGGATGCTGTTTGGTGGCGTGCGAGCGAGGTGTTCGTTGTAGTGGGTGGGGGGGGAGTAGGGGTGGGCTGTGGTTGGAATGTTGGGGACGAGGTTCGTGGGACGGGTCGGCGTGAGGAGGCGTGTCCGCAGCGAGGCGAGGGAGGCGGTTTCGGAGCCCGTGGTGGGAGGCGAACAGAGCAGGGGGGGAAGGAGAGGGCGTTGGAGAACAGGGGGCTTGAAGTGAACAGAGTGTATCGTCTATTTTGATAGGATCAGTCGGGTTGGTGCTGGGTGCTTTCGGCCTGCGGGGGGGGGGGGGGGTGATGGGGTCGGGGCGGGGGGGGGGGGTGGTGGTGTGGGGATGGGCTGCGACAGGCGCGGGGGGGGGGGGGGCTCCCTGGAGGGGAAGGGGGGGAGAATGGGGGAGGGGGAGGGGGGGGGTTCTGGGTTACGTGGGGGCGAGGGGGGGAGGGGGGGGGGGGGGGCGTGGGGGGATAGTGGGTGGGGTGTTGACGGGGAGTGGGAAGAACATTGGGGGATTGGGGGGGGGGACGAGGGGGGGGGGGGAGGGGGCGGAGGAAGGGGGTGGAGGAGGGGGGGAGGGGGGGGGGGGGGGGGGGGGGGGGGGGGGGGGAGTGGAGGGAGGGGGGGGGGGGGGATTGGGGTAGGGGGCGGGGGGGGGGGGGGGGGCAGGGGGCGGGGGGGGGGGGGGGGGGGGGGAGGGGGGGGGGTGGGGGGTAGGGGGTGTGGGGGGGCGGGCGGAGCGGTGGCTGGTTGGCGGCGTTGCGGGAAGGGTGTTCATTACCCTCTTCCCCTATTAAAACTAACATTCGTCTTCCGCCTCTCACCTCCCTCCCACATATAAATGCAGATAAACACACAAAAACCTGCACATGTGGGACATCAAGCATGCACCAAAATTAAACCAATCTCTTTTCCTCTCCCTCTCCCTTATCCGGCCCCGCCTGCCGGAATACGGCCACTACACCCACCCGCCAACCGCCACCAGCCTCCGGAAAACTTTTCCGGCGGACTTTTCCGACCGAAAACCAAAAGTGATACCTCGTAACCGCTCTAATCCCGACCCACTATGGTCACTCGCCGCCACGGCCGCCCCCTCCTCCCCCCGGCTGCCGTCCCCACGACGCCACCAGTACCACCCAAGGATGCGTTCCAGTTTTTAATAACTACCAGAGACGTCCGGGTTTAATATAATAAACGACCCAATGGTGCGTTTGGCTTCGTCGCAGCCCAATAGGGTGCGTCGGGTTTGTCTCCGCCGCAAGGGTGCGTCAGGTTCGGGTCAGACCGACAAGGGCGTGTTTGTTTTATAGTTTTGCACCGCAGCGAGTATGTTTGGTTTTGTTATAACACCCCTATGGTGCGTTTTGGGGTAAGCAAATACAAAAAGGGTGCGTTTTGATTGTTATAGAAATCAACTAGGGCGGTATGTCTTTTATAGAACAGAAACGGGATGAGTTTTGGTTAGTAAAATATATAAAGAGGGGTGTTTGGTTTGGCTGACACGCATACCGAAGGGTGCGTTTTGGCTGTTACAGCAGACTAGGGGTGTTTGGTTTGTAGAAAATGATTAGGGTGCGTTTGGGTATATAAAGAAAGTTATTAGGTGCGTTTGTTATAACGAAACTGATTTAGGTTGCGGTTTTGTTAAATAAAAAACCACAAGGGGTGATTGTTCTGGGTTTTGATTTGACACGGTTAGGGTGTGTTTGGGTTAACAACAAGGTTGTAAGGGTACGTTTGGGACAGCAGAAATCGAATAAGGGAGCGTTTAGCGTAACCGAAACAACAATAAGGGTTCGTTTGGTTTATGCAATTGACTAATAAATATAACACGAGAATTATAAATCATAAATCGAAACTAAAATGGTGGTTAATGGTTAAACATAACTCTGATATAATTACCTTTGATTAGTTAAAAAATATATAAACATATATTCAAAACACGAAGATGTTTTGCAACACGCGGTTGTGTGTTGAAAAAGTGGAAAAACGTTGGTTTAAAAAAATATGGGGGAAACGTTTATAAACGGAAAAGTCAATGGCAAAAATTTATAACATTTCTATATTAGTAATGTTTAAAAACCAAACTTCTATATATTTTAAAAACGTAACTCGGTTAAAAGGGACTAAGTTATAATATTTTAAAAATATACTAAATATAACTATAACGATAATTCGACCCACACGAAAAAAACTATACTTTATAACAATTGATCACAACGGATTCTAGCTACGAACCGTCAATAAGACAAAGATTAATTTATAAAAATATTATTTTTATAAATTCCTGACTAGAAGGTAAAATCATAACTTTTGTAAAGCTTAAGAAATGTCGATTATAATAAATGAATCTTTAAAACGTGCATACTCCTTTTATACGAAGAACAATTTATTAAGTAAATTGGTGATTTCTCTCGGAAACTGCGTGTCGAAACGTTGCTTCAGTTATTTTTCACAACGTTTTCTTATTTAAAACTTACAAAGTATTATATATACCTCGATTATTTATTGATTGGCTTTCTTTGTGATATAATTCACAGAAGAATTATATACTTTCAACAATTTTCATATTAAAAATATTACGTATATATTACATACTTATCTGTAACCATTCGTTTATTTTATTTAAAACCAACAACAAACTATTACAACATTGGAACCAAAATCCTTATAACTACATGTGCGTTGAGGTGACATCCATCGGGAAACACCCAAATAATTCATTATCCTAGGCTAGTGGGACTTAGCATATAAGTTAAGCTGCAACAGTCTTGACGAGCCGGTTCCGGTTTTTCTACGTTTCTTTCTGCTGAGCTTACTATGTGTAGTTCTGCCAATTCGTTTCTACAACATCAATGTGATTTATAGCCCCACAATTTAACAATGTTATATAATATATATATTATATAAATATAATAATATATATATATATATATATATAAAAATGCATATTTTGGGGTGAGAACAATGCTTGGCTTTACCAAATTGCATTTACATGATTGTTTACAAATTGGTTTACTACTCATTTTCTTACATAGCTCTCTATGAGATACATTACTTGAACTCATTTTTTGGTCACGCATGCAAAACTTTACTTTTGAAATGATTCGGAATATTTAAGCGAATTGAAACTGATAACAATACAGTACTGCTCGCGGCAAGTGTTTCGGAGGGGACACCGGATAAACCGAAAGTACAATATTTCTTTAAATAAAGGCCGAGGAGTTTCTTGGAGGGGACACCTGGATGGGTATATATAATAATCTACATACACAGCTTCATGAACTTTAAATCACATGGAGGGATTTGGCGCGAATGTTTATAAAATAAACTGTTCGTGAATCCCCGTCGGGTGATTAGCTATCCACTGGGCAAACGAACGATATAGCATAGTTGTCCACAATGCGCAATGTTCTAAAATAGATTCTATACGGATGACAATCCCCGTTCGGGTGATTATCTAACACTGGGCAAACGAACGTTGATGACAAGTCGTAATACGATTATGGTTATGGAGCCTACATGGCCGCACAATACTTACATAATGAACTCTTACTAATTATATTAGTGCATCGTTATTCTAAGAACTTAGAGTTACTTGTAATATATATATACTCACATTTGGATTATTTACTGTGCCTGAAATAAAGTGGCAATAACATACTTGAAACATTTTGTGACAATAAATAGGTCATAGCATTCTTTATAGCTCTTTGAGATAAGATTGGTGTACTTTTTGTGACATTAAATAGATCAATCGCATTTCTTAAATAAATCTCATAGGATAATTGGTACATAGGTGACATAAAATGGGTCGTGCATTCTTTATAAATCTTTAGGATTTTTACATGGTACTGTGATGACACAGTGGACAAATACATTCATTTGAAACTTACATTCACATTTAAACTAACCTATGAACTCACCAACTTTATGTTGATCGTTTTAAGCATGTTTTTCTTAAGTGATATAGAATACCTTGGCTTACTGCAGTGGCATTGAGTCTATACATTCAGTTTTTCATGGGTGATGCCATTATGGGACAAATGATATATCAATTTCAAGAAATCAAAGATTATTTTTAAAAAAACAAGACACATTTAGAGGTTCGATCTCGTTGTATCTTCCTAGCACTGTGTATTATAAGTAACTTACAACTCCCCCCCCCCGGACATCACTTTCCATATCCACCCTGCGGACCCCGCGTTTTTTGGGGGTGTTACAGATTGGTATCAGAGCAATGGTATACTAGAGAACTAAGGTTGCACATAATTTTTATAAAAAATAATACCCCCCTAACTAAATAGAAAAAACCGTTTTCCCCCCCCCCACCCCCACAAATATTGCATCACAACAAACATTTTCAAAGTGCATACACACTACTTGCTTATGTGCTTACATTACGTGCTACATTAAGTGCTTACATGTCACACATATATATATAATATATATGCTTGCGTACTTTGCGTATATCATAGGCGGTTTTATTTATAAATAATTATTTATATAAAAATACCAGAAACAATTTCTTAAGAACATTGGTGATTGCACAATGTACTCATTACACGCCTAAGACACTATGACTTTACAATTGTCCATTTACTTTTTTAGACATTGTGAGTTAAACCATGGGTCTCACTTCGTTCTTCAGAAGACATTGTAAGTTAAACAAGTGGTCTCGAAGAAATATTATTTTCTTCATAGCTTTATACAATATCGGATACACGGAGACCGCATAATTTTTTGTTGTACAGGAATATATATGAATCTAAGTATTATAAGTCTTGTATGGGCGGGACTTGTAATATGAGGATTGATATGATAATTGCTATGTTAACAAAGCCCGTCACAGTTCTATTTACATGGAATTATGTGTGGATCCAAGTATTACAAGTCTTGTATGGGAGACTTGTAATAGGAGGATTGATACGATAATTGCTATGTCGACTCGTTCACGATTTTGAACACTATGTTGATTTCCCCCAGATTGTATTACTTCCTCGCCTCCGAAGAAGACGAATTTTAACCATCTCGGTACCATACTCATTAGAAGCACATGCAATCGTCCTGTTATCCATCACCTTGAAGCTATGTGAGTACGCCGTATTGCACAGAAATTAATTAAGTAGGAAATGATTTATAATCCTTTATTTGAAAGGATTTGGGGAAAAAAAGACGCCTTCTTCAATTAAATAAAGAAAATTTAGTAAATCCTTCTGAACCATAAGTTTATCATATTCTTACTTACCTAAATTAGGACAGCTCCTTTTATGTAAGTATGAAATTATAAAAGAGTGGCTTAATGGTATCACATATGGACACGAAGTAGAACCGAACCCGATAATCACCAGAATACCTTTAAAGAAGGTTAGAAAGCACCAATAGTGTCTTGCCACTCGGCTCTTACTCGCAAAATCTTAAGGGCCTCTCGCTGGAACCTACCGTATCTCATTCATATAAGTTATTACTTTTGGCGTGCTAATCCTTCGCGATCACGAAACTAGTTAGTGGAGCTAACAGACTTGGATACACAATTGAACTATTGGAGTTCCTTCATGCCTCGAACTAAACGACAGAGGAGCAACCATATTCCGCCGACGCAATCTGCATAAGTTCTTCCGCGAGCTCCTCCCATTTTGTGTGTGAAACTTCATTCTAGGAGAATATTGGTTCTCGAAATGTCCTCATTTTTCGGCATCCCATCACCATTTGTTTAGGGTTATTGTCATATAAGTTGATGTTGTTAGGATCCAGGAGTGGTCCTAGCGGTACAGGACTGTATCCAATAGGTAATGCAGCCCCTTTAAACCAGATAAACACCTATCGACGAAAAAGATAGTCGGACTATTCATTACGGGCCATTAGTACGAAGACTTAGGTCGCGATACATCCTAGTACTGCTGATCCGTCCGAATCAACACGTATAAAATATATAATATATAAATACGTACTTTTGATGTTCGTCGTTTTCACAACGCGTTTATCAAATAAACCCTCAGATATATAATATATATATTTATAAAATACATATACGTATACGTAAGCAAAGTATCATACAAATTATTCTTAGGAAAGAATAATTAGTAATCAACACGGGTATCGTTTTCCTCGGCGAGAGATGAATGGAAATCTACGTTCAAGTTGTAAATCGAGCTTGATTGTCATTCAAGTTTTTGGTTTTGGTTTTAAACTATTTTTATACTAAAAATTAAACTAATATTAATTCTAAGATTAAAAACTAAAAGATTAAACTAAAATTGATCTAAAAGATATAAATGACAAATATGCTTGCTAAGTGACGTGAAATGTTCCTTAAGTGCGGGCTTAGGTTTAACGAATTAAAATCCTTAGAAAACAAGTTTCAAGAAATTAAATGACAAGTAAAGTAAAATGCTTTTTAAAATAAATGACAAGTATTTAAATTGCATTAAAAGTAAATGACGGTATGTAAATTGGAAAATTCTAATGACTATTAATTTTTTAAACCTTTTTAAAACCGCACTTAAATTCCAAATCACTAATCACTTAGCAAACACAAGTTATTTACTCACTACTCATAACGAAATTCAATTTAACAAACATAGCATTTAACGACAAAAATAAATCTACACTAAGCATGGCAAAAATCAAATACGCAAATATATTATGGAACGATAAAATAAAACTATTCTAAGTATTGAAAAGAGATTAGAAAATAGAACCCGAAATGAAGAACCGCAATGATATAAAACCACCCGATCTTACAAACTTAATAAACAAATAAGCTTATCACTTAAAAAGCTTCTACTTCACTAATTAGCAAATAAAGGTGTCAACTTTATCTACTAATTACTTCCATAAAAACCATAAAGATCAAAACTTTATCTATCTATCAACCTTATAAGACCCTTAAGCTCCGGCCTTAAATGACAAAATATTAAATAAACCTAACATGGAACTATATACTTTAATTATATCCGAAGTTCCACTACTGAGATAAGGTAAGCCCAATTTACTTTTATATATAAGCCTAGAACTACAAAGGCCCCCCTTTTTGTTACTCAAATATGCTCCTACCGAACCACTAATCTACTAATTCACCATTCGAAAATCTATATAAGGCTAAATGAAAGAAAAATGAGCCCATTAAGCACTTTTTATAAGCTGACTTCTTCTAAAAAGCTAATAAGCTAAATGACTAATCACTTTTTTTAAATAAAAAAAAACTATTTCTAAAACTTAGTCAAACCGAATGAAACATAACGCTGAACCCAATTAGCCAATATCTGAATAATCAATCCGAAACCAATCTACCGATATAACCACAAAATAAGCTCATCGAAGGATAGGCAAACGAGATAAGCAACTCTCAACCATAAGCAATACTCGAACGGAACTAAATTCTGATTAACCGAATAGAACAAAATCCACTTTTAAACCAACAAAATAAGCACTATGATGGACATGTTAAAGGAAATAAGCATAAAGGTAAAGTAACATAAATTTTCAAATCAAACCTAAAAAAAAATAATACGAACCTTCGAATCATAATCTCATAAATTTGACTAATCTAAAATATCGAATAGAACCGAATCCAACCTTTCGAATCAACGAACAACAAATCAACCGGAACCATACTTAAACAAATCAAACTGAAACGTACTTCAATAGATCGAACGGTGCGTTGCAAATCGAACTCAAAACATTACCTAAGATTGGAATGAAAATACATTAGAGAAGAGAAAAAAAAAATATTCTACTCCTAAACTAATTCTACCTACTGCTACTACCTATCTTTGAAAACTAAAAAATAAAAAAAAGACAGTGAATGAAAATCACAAAAAATGGAAAGATAAGATAGATAAAAAAAAATTGTGTCATTTGCTCCTGTGTAGATATATCATATCTCCTCTATTCTATGTGTTTCCTCTACGCATAATAGTACCTTAACTGGCCTTGAAGTCCATTTCAAATGGGGCAGCGTCTTTGCCCTTCTTTCTGGCCTCCTAATTGGACTTTGTGTTGGGATGAGGTCTTTTATCCAACTGGCCAAGAACTCTTTCTCTTTTTTTTTCATTTAGTCGTGGGCTGACTTTAATAACATCACTTGGGCTTTTAATAAGTGTGGGTCGGTCCGACCCATATAAATGGTGTCGGGCCGGCCCAATAAAAGATGAAGGCACCGTTGGACTCGGAATCTCGTGCTCTTTCCAATCTCGTGCTTGGTTTTATCCGCTTTTGTCTTTAATTTTGTCCTTTTCTTGATATCCGTACCTGCACATACATAAACAAGCATATATTTGCAATTTTATTATGTTTTTGGTCATTTGGACTCGTTTTTCATGGTAAAAGATATGTATAAAATAACGAAACCAGTTCTCATAACTCCTTACCCTACCCTTTCTGAGAAGTTCTTTGGGATAAGGCTGGGATGATATGAGTTTTGGGGAAAGCACGCTTCTTGAACTTCCTTGCCTTCTTAGAAGGAACTTTCCCACTAGCATAGACAAGATATGTCTTGTAAGTTATAGATAGCTTGATGTCATCATTTATCATTCCATCAGGAATCAGTGCTTCATACTTTTGACAATCTTCTGTTTTGGAAACAAACTTTAGGGCACTTAACAGGACTATATTCACGGCAGATGGGAAGAATTATTTGTTCCTCATAAAGATGGTATTGTCTTTGGAGATGAAATGATCAATGACGACTTTGGTGAATCTTGGGTAGGACATGTGCTCTTTTCTTGCTGAACTAGTTTCTCTGTTGTCAACTTGATACATAAAGTCTTCCCAGAGGAGAGTAACATAATCAACATTCTTCAGATTGTACATGGCCTACAAGATTTGAGCTCGTGATTCCCTGAGCATATCAAGTCCTGTTGATTTCCCAGAGATGCACCTATTAATGACAGCAACAAATGTCCTCCAACTGGTGGCATTTGTCGTACGTATGCAATAGCATTTCATAATTTCCAGAGGAGTACCGGCTCTTTGATAAATGAGTACACGATCATCTTCCAGAATGGTAGATCATACAAACTCTTGATAGGTAGTCTAGACAGAATCTAAAGATCTAAACGAAATACTTTAGTGTCAACTCGACACTTTTTCTTATCCAGCTTGAAGTTGTAAGCATCTATATTTCCAATCTTGTTGATGGCGTTTCAGAACTGATGCATGTAGATTTCAGGGACTTCAGCAGAGATTTGGAAAGCGGGATAACAAGGAGATAGCTTGAGAGCTTCCAATGTAACTTGATATGTTTCTTCTTTCTATGGCTTGGTGAAAGCAATTCTAGCATTGCATCTTTCAATCTTCAGCCTCTTCCCATAAGCGACTAAAGAATTGTCAAGAGCAACTTGTTGAGATGCAATAGGATTCATGTTTCTGCTAAGAAGATTCAAATACAGTTTTAATAATCAAGCAATTTTACTGTCATTAGGCAGCAGACTTAGCCACATATTATCAGGCATTCAATAGTAGGACACAAACCAAAAGGTCAACTTAAGGTCAACAAGCTAACTTTAGGTCACTCATAGTTAATTTGGCAACTTATATATGACATAAGAAAGATTTCAACCTAAAATGAGTTAACAAGTTAAAACATTTAGGAAAGAAATAAATTTTATACCACATGTATAAATCGCCGCCTTGACTAGAGTATAAATCGCCGTCCTAAACTTGGTATAAATAGCCGTCAATAGCTGTAGGTATAAATCGCCATCTATAAGGATATGTATAAATCGCCATCTAATGTGATATGTATAAATCGCCGTCCACGGAGATGTATAAATTGCCATCTATGGGGATGTATAAATCGTCATCTAGAGGGATGTATAAATCACCGTCTAGAGGAATGTATAAATCGCCATCTAACCTAGGTATAAATCGCCGTCTATTTTTAAATGCGTATAAAATGCCGTCTAAATTTTTTTGATTTTGCAACACCTATTATTATGACATTTATACTATACAAACACTTTGACAATGCATATATGAGCCTATCATAGCAATTAAAACAAGAATGAACCAGAAAATTTTCATTTAGAGGCAAGAACAAGTGTGTTCATACTTGTTCGAGTCAAAATCACAAAAATATGCCTACAAGACTTGGAATTTCTCATTGATAAGTATTCAAGAAAGGATATTAACACAAACTGAGCACAAACCCAGCACATTTAACAAGTATTTCCCATAAACCCAAATATTTGTACTAAAGAATCATTCAAACCCATTTGAAAAACTTCGACCTATGAAATTCTGCTATAGACGAGTAATCTATATCCCCTAAACATCAAAATCCCTCAATCAATTTTGAGTTTGGACAACTTTCAATTTTCACAAACCCTAACATGATTTCTATGGAATTCGAGCAAAATACTGAGTTATGGCCTAATTCCTTTTGAACATAAGATGTTTATGATGTAGGGAACAAGATTGCAGTTTACCTTGAAGCTTGAAAAGGTCTGAGATACGAGTTCTAGAGGGTGACGATTTTTAAGTGTGGGTGAGGAGGAAAACTATTTGAGTGGTAGTTTTACAGTGACGAGAAAGAGGGAGAAGGGGTGTTGTGTAAAAGTTTCATCACTTTTTGACAAGATTCTCCCTTGAAACTTCTTAGATCCGTTTCTATATCCTTGTAAGTAAGCTATGGGCATATCTAATACTCTATGGCACATTAAAGTCCCTATAGTTTATACAATAATACTTAGATCCTTAATTTTGGGTTATTAATCCTGAAAGCATAACCACATAATAGTTAAAGGCACAAATTAACTAAAACTTAATTAGCTCCCCTTTAAAAAAAAAAAAAAAAAAATAAAAAAAAAAAATACACAGAAAAAATTGTAAAAAAAAAGAAAAAAAAATAAAAAAAAAATAAAAAAAAATAAAAAAAAAACAAAAAAAAAAAAAAAAAAAAAAAATAGATAAAAAAAGATTAAAAAAAAACAGTTATAGTTTAAAACCTTTTTCCATTTAATCACTTGATGACTTTAAAGAAGAAATTTGACATTCTCTCCCCCTTAAACAAGGACTCATTTTCTATTTAAAGAGCTGTAGTCATTGTTTGAGTGGTCAAATGCTTTGAAAAATCATTTCTGATGAATTACTAAGATGATTATTTTATTTTTGAAAATCAACACCATGAAAAATAAGATTTCTCTTATTTGGACACATAAGCGTACTGACACGTACACTCATGGATAACAGAAAGCACGGGTTGTGTTGCAAAGTAAACACAAGCCTTTGCATGGTCATAAAGTAGACCATGCCGGAGAATAAACTCCCGTTGAGAGGTCAAGTTTCCTTTATGAAATACTTTCCTTTAAGATGATGACCGGGTTGCTATCCGAAATAATAGCAAGCCATTTTTGGCATGTTTTGAAAACATTTGAACTTCTACTCGAACTTTATTTACAGCCTCGTATCATTATTAAATGACATTTCTAAGGTCGTAAATGTTATCGATTTTCAAAAGACATGCCAGGGATACATATTTTTATATTTTTTTGATTTTTTAATTTTTAATTTTCTTTTTTTTTGAAAATTTTATATAAAAGAAAAACATTTTTGTGTTTTTATGTTTTCTTATGTACATATAATACAGGATATGAGTTACCAAGCTAAAAAACCTAGACCATCAACCCACAAACCACAAAACAGCCAACAATACAAACAACCACCACAACCAACCACAAACAAACAAGCACAAATAACAACCACAACAGAACACCAAAAAACCCAAACCAAAAACACCACCACACAAACCAATATGATACAGGATATGAGTTACCACCATCACTCGTCCGTTTCCTCTGCCAGACGTTTCAACGTTTCCGGAGACATGCTTTTCATTCCTAGCTTTTCGATCAAGAAGTTGAATCTTTCTCGAGGCAACGATTTAGTGAAGATGTCTGCCAGTTGGTATTCAGTCTAGACAAAGTATAGCTCCACGATTCCATTTTCCACTTGCTCCTTTATGAAATGGTAGCGAACATCGATGTGCTTTGCTCGTGAGTGTTGAACATTGTTGCATCATAAGGCAATCGCACTTTTGTTGTCGCAGTACAGAGGAATCTTATTGAATTGAAAGCCATAATCTGTTAGCTGTGACCGCATCCATAGGACTTGAGCACAACACCTAGATAAAGCAATATATTCAGCCTTTGTACTCAAGATCGCAGTGCACTTTTGCTTCTTGGATGACCAGCTAACAAGTTTGTCACCTAAGAACTGAGTGCATCCTAATGTACTACGTCTAGTGTCCTGACACCCCGCGTGGTCTGCTTCGAGTACCAGAGACCCATGTTAATGGTACCCTTGAGGTATCGAAAGATCCGTTTTACCTCTTGTAAGTGCTTTTCGGTAGGCTTTGCCTGATACCGAGCACATAAGCAGACTACATAGATAAGGTCAGGTCTACTTGATGTCAGATACATAAGGGAGCCAATCATGCCACAGTAAAGTGTAGCATCAACTGGTTTCCCCTGTAGATCTTCATCCAGTTAACTTTTTATAACCAAGGGTGTGCCGACAGATGCAGTATTATGCAAACCATATTTTTTATCAATTTTAGAAGCATATTTAGATTGGTTTATAAAGATGCCTCTGGGACTTTGAGAAATTTATAATCTTAAAAAGAATGAAATCTGCCCCATCATTGACATCTTAAACTTAGCGGTCATCTGATTAGCAAACTCATTACACATGGTAGTATTAGTAGATGCAAATATTATATCGTCAACATAAATTTGTACCAGTAATAAGTCGTTCCCAGCTTTCCTTGTGAAGAGTGTTGGATCAACTGCACCTTTAGAGAAGTAACACAAACAATCCCTTAAAAATCGCTACACAAGCCTCTCCCCCAGCACGCGCCAAAAATTGAACACGTCCCAAACCCACTATATATAAATATATAATATATAAGCGAGGATATCAATAATAATATAGTATAGTATTTCCGTCGGGTTCTAGAAAATCGCTTTTAACCAAAGGAATTATCAAAAACCTTTTGGGTCGTTTCCTCGGCGAGAGGTGAATGAAATCAAGAGAATGTTGTGATCGAGCTTGATTGTCATTCAATTTTTTTTTTGGTTTGTTTTTAACTATTTTTATACTAAAAATTAAACTAACATTAATTCTATGATTTAAAACTGCAAGATTATACTAAAAATGATCTAAAAGATATAAATAACTAATATGCTTGCTAAGTGACGTGAAATGTTCTTTAAGTGCGGGCTTAGGTTTAACTAATTAAAATCCTTATAAAACAAGTTTCAAGAAATTGAATGACAAGTATTTAAATTGCATTAAAAGTAAATGACGGTATGAAAATTGGAAAATTCTAATGACTATTAATTTTTTTTTAAACCTTTTTAAAACCGCACTTAAATTCCAAATCACTAATCACTTAGCAAACACAAGTAAAACTACTCGCTACTCATAATGATAAAATAATCAAAGCAAAACATTTTATACTAAAGCTACACTAATTAATTAAAAAGAGATAAAAAAATGGAACCGAATTGAAGACCCGCAATTAAACGATAACCACCCGGTTTATTTAGCTAATGAAAATAATTAAATTCTATCTAGCTAAATAAACCCGTAAGCTCCACGCCTCATGAGTTGACCGGTACCCGTAACTCAAATAAAAAAATAACAAGAACTGTTACACTAAAAACAGTGCACATGGATTTCTTTCATCTAATTGAATATTTAAGATCCAAACGTGGGCCCAAGTTCTAAAAATTAATACTACAAACCAAAAGAGGCTCAACAGCAAGATTGAATTCAGATCCAGTAAATTAAGCTATATAATAAACGCCAAACTTATAAGCCAAGATGATAAAGACAGTCAACAAGCCCAACTAAAAATCCTAATAATGGTACTAAAATATTTAATAGAAAACAGGTCGCTCAAACGAAACAATGTTCACTATTTCAATCTCTTATCTACTCGACATGTTGAGATGGAATTTATTCGCTACTTCTAAACTAAATAAGTTGGTATAAAAGAAAACCTTAACTGATCTAAATTTAAGCTATCATAAAGAAGATACTTAAGAGCTAAATATCAATCTTTCATAGACCAAATCTACGAAACCATCATAAGCTTACTAATCAATAAGATTTAATAACTAAAAGACAAAACGAGTGATAAGCCGACCTTCAAAACTAGTTAAACATCAATCTAAAGCAAAAGAAATTAGTAAATAGAGATCTAAAAGTACTAGAACACATAAACTACTCGTCTCACTAAACGAATAAGCCAATTAGCTCACGATCAATTGAACCAAACTATATAAGCTCACATGAATTGAAATAAGCAATAATAGAAGCGTTAATTAAAAATCCAGAAAATATGAGCTTTTAAGAAATCTAGACAAGCTTAAACAAGAAAATAAGATAAATTCGAACTTATTCTAACTTATTCCAATCAAACTCGCTTAAAAACATTAAAGATGAAGTCAAATAAGCTTATAACAGCTTATAGGATAAGATCTAAAAGTTTTCAAGAAATTTTAAACGTATAAGCTGAGAAATAAGCTCACAAAAATAGCTTATTTAATAAACCAACTTACATGAAGAATACGAACGAATAAGGCTTAAAAATAAGCAAACCATGATTTACAATAAGCTCAAACTATGCTTGATACACAATCTTGATAAGCTGACGAATTACATGATTACAATAATCTGAAAATTACTAATAAGCTAAAAACTAAAGAGTAAAACTAAGAAAAAAAATAAAAAAATAAAGACTAGCTCCTAAAAATAGAGAGGTGGCGTGTGCTTTTATAAAGCCAAAGGGGTAACTTTTGCCAACATTTCAAAGTTCACCGCCACACTCATGAGCCAATCATTGACAAGTAATTCTTTCACACGGATTGGGAGGTACGATGAAAATGAATCCAGCCGCTCCAAGTGCTCCACGTGGCGTATTTGACTGCTTAATTATTACGCCGTATTTTCGTCCATTGATTCATTATTTGTAAATGAAATGAATTTTAAGTTTTGCCCCTGCCACGTGGTGTAGCCTCATTTGCCTTCCCAAACACTAGTGCGCAGTCACATGTTTAGATGAATTTAATTTCATCTCACGTGCAGCAGATGTCACACTCACCATTTCAATATTATTAACTAATTTATTTAGGACTTGGTAATGGGCTTAACTTGGGCTTGGGCTGGTCTGGCCCATAAAAAGGGTTACGGGCTGGCCCAATAAAATCCGAGGTGTTAGGTTCACCTAAATGGACCCAAACAAAGAAGCTTCGGTCACTCGAAGTTACAAGACAAAAGTCTAGCTCGAAAGACTATGTTATTTAATGTTCATTATGTATAAGGGCCAAGATGTAAAAAGCCCAAAAAGAAAGCCCTCAAAGGCAAATCCTTATTAGTATAAATACTCCTAGTTTAGTCAAAATTAGGTTAGCTTCTCCATTTCATTTTTCATATTAAGGGTTTGTAGCCTCTCTTTGTTTCTTTTAATAAAAAGTTCTTAATGTTTAATCTTTGGTGTCATTGATCTTGTGCTTCATACATGGAATGATCTAGGGATCCTACAATTGGTATCAAGAGCCTACAAGATTGATGTATTGATTTGGTTTGTTTTTTTTATTGATTTCGGAAAAAAAAGAGGTTTTTGTTTTTGAAATATTTGTTGTTGTTTTGATTCTTGATTCAAAGATTGGCTTTAATTTTAATCTAATATCATTCAAACCATCTTGTTAGCAATCAACGATCTAGTGTTTTTCCTTTGTTCTTGTTGTTTTGGTTCGAAAAGTGTTAATAAATACGTGGTGGATCGGAACGAGTTTTTAGTCTTTCGATCTAAAAAAAAAAAAAAAAAAATAAAAAAAAAAAAAAATTAAAAAAAAAAAAGAAAAAAAAAAAAAAAAAAAAAAAAAAAAAAAAAAAAAGAAAAAAAAGAAAAAAAAGATAAAAAAAAAAAAAAAAAAAAAAACAAAAAAAGAACGAGCGACATTCTTTGTAGATCGAATGAGTGGTTCGAACTAGGCGATCGAACAAGGCGTTCGAACGAAGGGAGGCTCGAACGAGGGGAAGTAAAAGAGGTTCGAACGAGGGGAAATCATAAACGATCGAACAAGGGGAAATCGAGAACGTTCGAACGAGGGGAAATCATAAACGATCGAACAAGGGGAAATCGAGAACGTTCGAACGAGGGGAAATCATAAACGATCGAACGAAGGGATCGAACGAGGGGTTCGAACGAGTGGAAAACAAGGACGATCGAACGAGTGGAAATCAAGGACGATCGAACGAGTGGAGTTCTAAGGGATCGAACGAGATACGATCGAACGAGTGGAGTTCTAGACCATCGAACGAGTGGAGACTTAGACGATCGAACTAGACGATCGAACGAGTGGATCGATCGAACAAGAAAAAAAAAAAAAAAAAAAAAAATTTTTGTGTCGGATTGTTCTGAAATTTTTATACCAGCTCGAAAACGGCCCCACCCCCCCCCCAAAAAAAAACGGTCAAGACTCTTCCTCTTTGAGCGAGAGCCCTGTCATTTTTTGGCCATTCGGAGTCATTTAGGCCCTCAAAACTGCATTTTACTGTTTAAAAATTACCCGAAAATCACAAACCTCACACCAAGTCAGATATCATCAATCACTTAAGATCAGATCATTCATAAACAACGTTATTCAATGGCAACCAATGAAGAAACAAATGCTGCTGGCACCGATACTCGTCCACCCATGTTGGTTGAAAGTGACTACGAGTCTTGGAAGATTCGTATACACAGGTATATTCGAGGCAAACCCAATGGCAAGCTGATATGGAAATCTATCCAGAATGGACCTACACCTCACCCTATGAAACACTGAATCCTCCAGCACTGATCTTGCTAGCTGTTGCCCAGCACCGAGGAAGAAACTTGATTCTGAATCAGTGAAGAGGAAAACAAACTGAGATGGTGATAACTCAAGCTTGAAATCATTCTCATTCAATGCTTCCTATACACATCTTCAACAACCTCAATCAAACAAGCAACTGCAAAGGAGATTTGGGATAATGTGTAGATTCTATTCAAGGACAGGAAGGACTATTCAACAAAGGACGAAGATCTGTTTGATGAGTACGGAACGCTTTCGTGCTATTGTAAACAATCAATTCATGACTACTTTGTTGCGTTTCCACAATCTGTGAATGAAATTAAGGATTACCAGCTCAACCTTCCGAAACTCATCAGATGAACAACCAAGTTTGGTCAACCATCTTCCAGCTTATTGGGGTAATGTATTTGACTAATGTCAAGCAGAACATGGATATCTCAACCACACCTTATGTACAGACTACACTCATCTCAAAAGCCTAGAGCCTCATGCCACAAAGACTCTCAAGAAACAGGAAGCAGTCTACAAGTATTTAGATCACTGGCCTATGGTAGCTCACACCACATCAGCACCTGCTCTTTCATCACCCTCAACTCCTAGTCCTCAACCTACTACTCAGTCGCCGAATACGCTTTGATGGACCGACTAGACTCAGATTGCTAATCTCTAAGTGGTTTTTTCCAAAAGCATTTTTCCACCAACCAACAACCAGCTCAGGACTCACCAATCTCAAGGACTCCTGTCTACGGTTGCAAGATGTCAACATTGTTACTTGAACCAATTGCAGAGGAAAGCTCCAGGTTAATGTTGTAATACAGAGCTAGAGGCAAGAAGTGATAATGTACAACTGCAGAGGAAGAAGGACATGTTTCTAGGAGTGTAAATAACAGAAGAGAAAGAATGGACTCTCAGTACTTCAAAGATAAATGCTTTACTAGAAGGAAGCGTAAAGAGAAAGGAATGTGATGGATGCTGAAGCTGAAAGCATTCCTCGATGTGTGGAATGCCACCTGCACCTTATGATCAACCTCAGGCTCTAACTTCAACAAACATGTTTCGACAAGCAATCATGAGGATGCTATGACTCATACGTTGATTAAGGCCCCAAAGGCGCTTTCGCTTTTCATTGCAATTTGTCATCCACTATTGCAAACCACATCAAGTCAATGAGTACAACTCCAATGACAATCCAATCTTTGCTAAAGTGGATAATCATTTAGAATCAGGAGATGCACCAGGAAGAACATTTAACTCCGATGCTGAGACTGAGATTGATGACAATACATCCCGATCATCATTAGTATCTTCTTGACACCGAAGCCCAAAATGTTCCAACTGAGGTATCTGCTGACACATCTGATAAAGTATCTATGATTGCTATCTTAACTGACTTGCAAACCCAACTAGACGGACATGCTAAGGTTAACCAAGAAAAATGCTTAGAAGTCGAGACCTTAAAAAATGAGCTTTTCAATAGCAAGCAATATATATATCGTCTAGATACCCAAAAGGTCAAACTTGATCTTGAACACAAAGTTAGACTGGAACAAGCCCTAGTGATTCAGCGAAACAAGCGGAACGCTGAACTTGTGCAAGAAAACGATTTGCTTAAATCCACTCTTTCAGGAAAAGAAAAATCAATTGCATTTTTACAATCTTAAATGAAAAGATTTTATCTGAGAAAAAGGATTTAGCAGATAGTTATCTAGATGAAATAGTTTGTTTAAAGAATGCTAACAAAGTTGCAAGAGATATGTTGCAAAGATTTAACATGCCAACACATACTATTCCTATGCTTTCTAAGAAACCTAAAGCCGCAACCGCTGACTTGCACAAGGACCTCCTAGGTACCCGTAACCCAGGTCTTGGTTATATAGCCAAGCGAGCTCAACCTGTCTTGTACGATGCTGATACCCTTTTGCATCCCGCTCACCATCCTGTTCGCATATGGGATAGTGAAGATGTCTTGGTACACCAAGTGGTTAGCATGAAAAAGATGAATGAAAAACCAGGACATGTTAGACCCGCAAACGGTTTCTATGACAAGCTTAATGCCCTTATGTTCGTTCCTCAGAAGGACCTATCTGGAGATCAGGCGTATTGGCTTTCTGCCAACGAAATTGCTAGTCAAGCTAGTAAACCAGCCACGCCTGCTACTCCTTTTGTTCATAAAAGTCGACCTCCAAGTCAAGTTCTGGCCAGTCTTCAAAAAGTTAATGCTGTTTTTCATCAATTTGAAGGTATCATAAAAGAAAGAACAACACAAAAACCAGACTATGTTTCTGAATGGTGTTATGATTATGCAAAACAGTTTGTTGAACAACAACTGGTACCATTTTACGACCATTTCAAAAAACATATCCAAGCTGCTAATGATACATTTTTCAAAGAGATAAAAGAATTTGAACAGATTTTTGATGACTTGGAGGCGGAGTATGAACAATGTGTTCTTGATAACAAGAACCTGACCATAGAGAAGAAAAATCTTTTAATCAAAAATGACTGCTTAATTGCTGAGTGTTTAGAAAAAGATATCTGCTCTATTGTGCTTACTTCCGATATTGTTGTGCCCCCTAGTTCGAATTGCCTTTGCGAAGATCTTAGATCTGCATGCGATAGGGAACACACTAAAGTTCTTGAACTTGAAGCTGAGATTTCAAAACAGAAACAGCTATTTATTGAATCTGAAAAATGTTTTGCCTTTCTCGAACAGAATTATGTTAGTTTACAACTTAAATTTCAAAACTATAAACAGTGCATAGACACTTCTAGTGCCTCCAATGCAATTTTTGAAATTAACAAGTTAAGACAACAGCTTCAAGGGAAAGATGACACTATCAGGAATTTAGATGCTCAGATCAACATCATGAAGGTGTTGAATGTAGGTTCCACTGAAGGTAGTTGTGACCAACAGGCCTTAGACACTGATAGAATTCAGTTGAAAGATACGATTACCTCCCTTAGGATTCAGCTAGATGGCCTTAAGGTAGAAAACGTGAGTCTGAAAAGACGGTATGATGAACTGTCAAAGGCGAATACTCACTCACGTACTGCGTACACTGAAAAGCTTAGTGCCTTAACTGCGGGAAATAACCAGCTGAAAGCCCAAGTGACTGGTAAAACAAGTAGTGGACCTTCAACCTCTGAGAAACCCAAAGTACTTGCTTCAGGGATGTATACCAACAGTTCAAAGTACATTCCACCTCCAAAAAGAGCCAACTGGGTAAAACCAACCCCGTTGCCTAAGAAAAAGCAAGTTACTTTTCAAGAACCCCCCAGGACTTCAAATAGACCCACACAGAAACCACCAGTGCAACAAAACAAGAAGCCTAATGTTTCTGTAAATCTGTCTACAAGAACTAAACCTGCCACTGAATCTCGCAAACCTATGCCAAAGAGCCCCTCGGAACCATAGTTCTTTGCCGGCTAAGAGTGCGAATGCAAGGAGAGTAGAAGCACACCATAGGACTTTGAATAAAAAGAATCGTCGTGATTCTAATTTGCTTGTTAAACATTCTGTTTCTGTTTCAAATTTGAACAATGTTTGTGGTGCATGTAACAATCATTGTATTTGCAAATCAAACTGATTGTATTATTTTGGGTAATTTTGGTGGGTTGGGAAATGGTTCTGTGAATGTTAAACCCCACCAGACTAAGCGTTTTAAACGCCAACCCAGGAAAGAATGGAAACCAGTTAAGAGAGTCTGGAAACCGATTAGCAAACCTGTTGCTAATAGCAAGCCTCAGTGGAAGCCCACTGGCAGGCATTTCTCATTGTTTGAGAAGTATCCTTTAACTAGGATCATGGAATCTACTGATATGCCAATAGAACTACCCCCGAGTGCTAGTTCTAGCCCTCAAATAACTATGGTCTCTAGGTTTACTGACCATAAACTTAGTGATCGAAAGGCAGGTTCCAAAGGGATCTCTGGAATTTTTGATTGTTAACTAACCGGAACCCTTCAGGGCATCCTATCACCGTAAATGTTTGTGTTACCGCAGGTAGTACAGATTGTTCTATGGTATCTGGATTCTGGATGCTCAAGACATGAAGACCGGTGATCGTGCACGTCTTAATCAAATGTAGAAAAGTTCATTGTACAGTGAGATTGGGCAACATGAATATGCAGCAGATTATTGGCTATGGTGATTAACAAACAGGTACACTATCATCTCTCGAGTCTATATATTGAAGGACTTAGCACAACCTATTCTCAGTAGTCAGTTTATGTTGATGGACGGTTCAGAAGTTGCTTTACCTGACAGCATTCGTGGACACATCCGCAACTACGATATGGTGGATCTCCTAAAGGATCACGGAACAACCAACCTTGTACCCATCTCACTGAATGATATGATGTCACTCACCAGTTTGCTTGCTTACACAAGCCTCTTCACGAAGTCCAAGGTTATGGCATCGTCGTGAATCATCAGAATTTCCGGGACATGAACGAACTGGCTCGAAAAAATCTAGTCCAGAGGATTACCCAAGCAGAAATATATAAAGACCAATTGTGTCCAATCATGTCAGCTAGGTCAAAGCAAGAAAGCATCACATCCACTACAGACGTCAAACACAAATACTGAAGTCTCTATACAAACAAAAGGACCTCTGCGGACCACTGAGAACAGAAAGTACAACGGAAAGAAGTATGTTTTTGGTGTAGTGGATGATTACCCCAGATTTGAGATGGTACGAATTTCTTTCGAACAAAGGTATAAACTCCTCATGCGATTTGAAAGAGTTTATTGTGAAAGACACCAACGACCCTTAATGCAACTGTTCGCTTCGTCAGAACAGATAATGGAACGGAGTTTGTGAATAAGACACTCGACGGATGGTTTGAGAGTGTTGGTATTTCTCATGAAACGAGCGTACCTCGGTCTCCACAACAGAACGGCGTTGTCGAAAGACGGAACCGAACTCTTATGGAAGCTGCTCGTACTATGCTCATCTTTGCGAAAGCTCCACTGTTCCTATGGGCTGAGAGCTGTAGCCACTGCCTGTTATACTCTTAATCTGATCTCTTGTACACACGCTTCATGAAAGACTATTATGAACTGCTGCAAAGGAAAGAAACCTAATCTACAATACTTCCGAGTGTATGGACTCTGTGCGATCGCTACCAACTGACCTACGATGACGTTGGAACTCAAGGCGAAAGCAGATATAAGGGTATATATTTGTTTGGCTAGCCCCCACAGACGGCGAACCGAATCTACAAACAACCGAACGCGCAAGATTCAGGAAACCGTTCCATGATTGCCTTCGAATGAACCTTACGGAAGGATTGACGTCGTTCAAAACAGTTCAGCCTCCACCTCACCAAATGTCTTCTGTGCCAAACCGTACAGAACTCGAACTTACTCGTTACAGTCAGACGCAGCCGTCTGCACTAGTAAAAGACCCAGAACCACCTAGTGTCCCTCCTACAATAGAAACAGGTATGCCGACCCCCCCCACCCGCCCCCCGCCCCGACGATTTGTTTCAATGGTTTGATGATGATGAGGTTGTTCCGATACCTCCGGTTGTTCCGATAACTCCGGTTAATGTTCCTGCTGCCCCGGCACCCAAGAATGCCAATGGTTCACCTTCCACAACAGTTATCTCAGAAGGCGCTCCTGCAGTTACTGAAAGCCTCTTGCCTCATCAAATACCTCTACCAGACACTAGTGATCTGGCTGTTGAACACCTGT
Organism: Tanacetum coccineum; assembly: GCA_026074375.1. Classification (NCBI taxonomy): domain Eukaryota; kingdom Viridiplantae; phylum Streptophyta; class Magnoliopsida; order Asterales; family Asteraceae; genus Tanacetum; species Tanacetum coccineum. The sequence continues at coordinate 15,409 of BQNB010043696.1, read as the reverse complement.
TCGATGTCATGTTGACAGATAATGTGTTTGACACCTATACAGCTCCTGAAACCGATTCAGAAGCATCTTCTTCCAACTCTGTCAATATCGATGTTACTCACAACAACCAATTACCTCACGTGCAAAGTGGCACTCAAGCACATCCGCTTGAAACAATATTGGGGATAAAAGATCGACCTGTCTCTACCAGGAAACAGCTTGGAAACCGACTGCAATGTGGTGTTTCTTCATAATTCTACTCATGTTGAACAAAGACTTCAACAAGCCTTAAGCATTACGTGCCTGATTGAGGCTATGCAGAAGAAATTCATAGTTTAACCGACTAGATGTATGGATACTTGTACCCCTGTTCCAGATAATATTCATATAATCCCCGCTCAAATGGTTTTCACAATTAATTGGATGAATATGGAGACGTCTTGAAGACAAGCTCGGTTAGTGGCGAAAAGTTTGATCGTCATGAAGCTGGTATGATTTTGAAGAAACAATTGCACCAGTTGATAGATAAAGAGCGATCAACTCTTTCATTGCTCACGCAGCAAGAAAGAACATTGGTCATTCTACCAATGGAAGTAAAACCAGCCTTCCTCAACGGCGAACTGATGAAGTTGTCTATGTCAGTCAACCAAGACGGATTGTAGATCCAGAGCATCATCGCATGTGTACCGTCTCAAGAAAGCTCTCTAAAGGCATAAACAAGCTCGTCCACTGCGTGTAATGACAAGTATCAGCGTTACTATCAAGTCAGATTTTCAAAGGCCGTGGTCCGATCAACACTCTCTCGAGAAAAACAGGCAAACATCTTCTACTGGTACAAATATATGTAGATGATATTATCTTTGCCTCTACCAACCCAAAGCCTTCAAATTATTTCATTTGAAATGAAACTCAACTTTCCAAGATTTCTAATGAGGGACAAATGTCATTCTTTTTAAGGATTGCAGGTTTCTCAAATCCCCAGAGGCATCTATTATCAACCAATCCAAATATAGCTCAAGAAATCTTGAAAAGTTTGTTTGACTCATGCACACCCATTGACACTCCAATGGCGGAGCGTCCCAACCTTGATGAAGATAAGGGAGGAAAGCTAATAGATCCTACACGATTTCGTGGTATGGTTGGCTCCCTTATGTATCTTAGTGCATCTAGACCTGACATAGTATTTGCTGTTTGTATGTGTGCACGATACCAGGCTAAGCCTACTGAAATGCACCTTACTCTATTAACGCGGATCTTTCGATACTAAAGGAACCATTAACATGGTCTGTGGTATCCGATAGGACTCCGTGCTTTGAACTAAAATCATTGCAGATGCATGACTATGCAGTGAGTCATGACGACACGGAGAAGACTACTGTTTAGCTCAATTTCTTGGACAACAGCATGTAGCCTGTCATCCAAAAAGCAGAAAAGTACAGCCATCACCACTACGAAGCTGAATACATCCCCCTATCAGATGCTGTGCTCAATCCTTGGATGCGATCTCACCTACGAGACTTCTATGGATTTGCTTCAACAAAATCCGATTATTGTGACAATCAAAGTGCTATTTAGCACTATGCTGTAATAGTTGTTCAACACTCGCGCACCAAGCACATGGAATAGTCGCACTCACTCCTCAAAAGAGCAGGTTGAAGGAAAGTTGTATGAGATTAAATTTCGTGGATACAAAATACCAGCTGGCCTGACATTTATAACGAAGCATTACCGAGAGAGCCTTCGCCACACTACCTCCACTGCTTGGAGAGTGAAACCAAATTTCACCAAGACTCTGAAGGAACTACAGAGAGTATTCTGTCTCCTGAGTAACCAAGTGATTCACAATTGGTATCCAGTAGTATGATAAAAAAAAAAAAAAAATTTAAATGGCTTGCGTATTTCAGACTGTAACCACGTCTAAACTCCAAGATTAATTACGTTTCAGTGCATTATTTCTTCTACAGACAAGAAGTTGTCTAAGCCCCGAACCATATTTTTTCTCATAAACAATTTGTTTTTATCAAACATTGTCGGGATGACAAAATCAGAACTTGTGACTATAGCTCTCCAGATAGAACACGGTGTCATAGTTTGAGGGGGAGATCAGAACTACTAACTGTATTGCAGGACACCTTGGACACACTGATGCCTGATTCTAATTGAGAAAGAGATGACATGACCAACCGCTTACAAGTTCAAGACAGATTGCAGTATCATTCATGTCTGGGTATTCTAAAGGTCTTGTTTCAATTGCTCACTTGATATTTGTGCTATTTCACCTCACCTCATACTTTGAGGGGGAGATTGATACATTTTAAGTCCATTCTAGATCAAAACCATTCACAAGTTTCATACTTTTGATCGGGGGAGAAAATGTGACTTAAACATGTAAAACGGATAATTAATGATATGAGTGATTCTAAGAATGCTAATTCCTATCCATGCATGTGCCTAAACGACTTTCGAATATCGACGCACATGTGTACGGGGGAGCATAAGTGTTAATTAAGATCAAAAATGACACGGTACCAAAGTTAGTGTTAACACACTATCTTGATGAACTGACAAAGAACTTTTGTTTCTATGTTCGTGAAAGTGACTAAGGAATGCTGAGGAAAGAGATTTGTACCACCAGGGTATTCGATGAATCTCATGCTGGTCTTCGGACTGCGCCCACTAGTGAATGGATTTCCTACATAGTACCAGACAAGTTTGGATTTCCCAAGGCACTTCAAATCTTTCGGGATATATTTCAAAACATCATCCAGAGCATTCTGATTAAACTTTTGTATTGTGCCCCCCACAAATTTATAAGCACATGAATGTTTTGTTCAAATCATTTTTGCGCCAACAGGCCTTCTACGATACTATAATTGTAATAATAAGTGAACGCTGATTAAAAAGAATTAATACAGGTATGAGTCAGCAATATTAACTGTACTGACTCACTCTTTACCATTCTAATAAGTAGAAATACTTATAGTGTAGTATAGACTTCGGACATTTGGTCTAAGAACTCGGCGAACAATAGGGAATCTGATATTAGGTATTCGAGAAACTAGCTTGCACGTGGCGGAAAACCTGTCAAGAAGGTTCTTTGAATGAATCTAACTGATACACAGGTGCAGTAATATATTATACTGTAATCATTGATCTCACGTAAAAGAGTTAATGTAACAGACCAATTGAGTATCGACTAACTCGTGTCCCTTCAAAATGTAAAACCTTTGTGAGTTCACAAATGTTTTTCTAGAACACATTTAAGTGGATTTGACATAACAAAATGTTTTTTTGTTTGGTGACTAAAATTGTTTCTATCATGGCTGAATGAGGACTCCAAGTAACCGATGCAAGACATGTCTCATATCCCATACCACATTATCTGAGTAAACAAGAAAGCTACCTTCAAAGCCTTCCGCATAATCCTGAAAATAAATGTCTTCTTCAAATGCAAAAGTGTCAAATGACTGAAGAAGATAAATTCAACAAAGCTTTCAAGATTCCAACAGATAGAGAGCATGTGAGACTAAAGATCAGCGTATGGCAAATACAAAGTGAAATTGAAGATCACAAGTAATTCAGAGAATAAAAGCTTAAACAGTCATAGATCAAATCAAGTCATCCACATCAATTACTGAGATCTATGATCAAGGTATTAAAGTTGAAATTACCAAAGCACAACAAGTGACGTAACCCTATCAACAACGTGCTAAAGAGACAACACGAGGAGCTAACTTCTCCTGACCTCATCTAAAGGGAGATTGTTAGGATCACATAAATGGACCCGAATAAAGAACTTCGTCACAACCTAAGTACAAGGACAAAAGTGAGCACGAAAGACAATGTTAATTAATGTTTATTATGTATACGGGGCCAAGATGTAAAAAGCCCAAAAGAAAGCCTTCAAAGGCAAATCCTAGTTAGTATAAATACACCTAGTTTAGTCAAAATTAGGTTAACTACTCCATTATTTTTTTTCATCTTAAGGGTTTGTAGTAAAAAAAAAAAAAAATAACTCTTGTTAGTCTTTCAATCAAAAGTTCTTTAATGTTTAATCTTTCATTGCCATTGAGCTTGTGATTTCATTCAATAGGAATAGATCTAGGTATCCTAAAATTCCTTTGAAGTTGGCAAAATGCATAGAACGTCTCGTTTTTGCCCAATGCGAGATTCCCCGAGGCAAATTTGTCGTATTTGACTATCAATTGACTCCAAATTGTAGTTAGGCACTAAGTACTGCTTCCTATCCATTTGATATGCCCAGTAATCTGCAGCCCGTATCCTTCGTAACTGAAGTATCAGTACTTTTAGGCTAGAACACACCACCTAAAACGTAAAAAAGGTGACAACCATTTCGCTATAATGAAGGAGTGAAATGGTATAAACACGACGACCTTGAGAAATTTGGAACTAACGGTAGTGGCTGTCTGCAGACATGAGGATAATAAGCGACCTTGCAGGTTGATCCATGTCCAATTTTTCGTTTGTGGCTTGTAGACTTCCTCACAAAAATAATCAATTCAATCAAACTCTTGCAAGTACCTTTCATCACTTCAAATGTTGAGACCAGCTAGCAATTCGTTGTTAGAGTTTGAACAGTTAGCCAGATTCATCACAAACGGAGAAGTACAAATGTAGAGTCGGTTAGTTTTATCGAATGGACTCTCGAGGGTCTTTTGGTGCCAATTGCTAAGCCAAGGCTAGGACAGATTCATAACGGCAGGACAGAACTATCCAAGCATGATCAGCGAGAAGGTATTCGAGTATTTGTTGAAACCAGTCAGAAGAATGTTGGACCTCTTCCTTCTGCTTTTTCATCATGGACAACTGTAGTCATAACTCCTAGTGTGCAGGTGCTTCAAAGACATCGGAATTTTGCATAGTATTCCTCAACCGAGCAGATTGGCATAGCAGATTTCTGTGAGTCCTTAGATCAGGCACTGGTAGTCTATCCTGCCTGTCTTGGTTTCGTTCACTTGAGCACTGGAGAAGCCGTAGGTTCTTTATCCGTAGACCTTCTTCTCTGACCCCCGATCTGTTCTAAAAAAAAAAAAAAAAATAAAAAAGAAAATAACAAAAGCAGGTTCTTGATCATCATCAGCACCGTCACTATGGTCTTTTTATTGTGACCGTATCCGCCATAACATAATGTATCTAACAAAGTCTTGTCCTTCTAGCATCAACTAATGCTGTAGAGCAGCTTTTGAATGTCTGCCCTGTTGATAGAGTTGTTAGCCTTCCATCTTGGGTCATTAAGGATCTATTTCAGCTCTATTCTGCAAGATTTGCAGCTACAGCATGAGATTGATTGGCTTCCATTTTGACGCTCGCCACAGAACCTCAGACTACGAGTTGATCGGTTACTAATTCTCAATTATTTTGGAGTAATTTTGGAGACCACCTAATTGTACTTGTTCCTTGATTAATTTCTTCATACCTTCATCGATTGAATCAAGACACTTGTAAGTATGTCATAGTAGACTCTTCTCGAATTCTGTCATACTCAAATGGACTGCAACATTCGCTGATTCCAGCATTTTTAATTCGTGATATTGAATCAACTAATGCTAGGCATGAGGAAGCGCTTCACATATTGATTTGATTGTCTAGTTCCGAGAAGTTGTCTTCTAGCGCTTATTCAGACTGTAATCAAATCAAAACCGAATCCAAGTTAACAGATTTGTAGCGAGGAGCTTGTAGTAGTTTGGCGGGTCAGAAATGGATGGTGTTTGTTTGAATGACGGAGGATACGGTGTTGAGGGCGATTGATTAGTAGTAGTGAAGGATGGCTCCATGAGGTTGTTTTTACAGGAGTAACAATGATAGAGGTGGCTTCAGTATGTTGTCCAAAATATCATCAACACTATAGCTTGGTTTTTGGATTCAGCATGTTGGAGACGAATCCAGATGATACAGACAAGCTCTGTTGTTGACCATCAAGATTAACAAAGTTAGGGTCACATTAGTGTCATCAATTCCTGGGGGTAGAAGGCTTGAATCCTGAGGTAAAAAACTCAGCATAACTTTCAATCTCTTCCAACAGATCGGTATTGGTATCGTCGACTGCCTCATTTCCTTGATCCTCTTCATATGTAGCCTCTTCATCCGACTTTGCTCCTTCCATCCGTTCCTCTCAACTTCATTGTCACTATCTTCGTCATCTTTTGATGAATAGAGAGGGTTAGTAATTGTAGAATCGAAAGAATCATCTCCATGCAGTTCCTCTTCATGTAAATATGTCATCTTCAATGAGTTGTGAGCTTTGGATGGACAAAATCATCACCATCATCATCTGATTTAGTCTGTTCTTCATCATCATCATCTTGAACTTTCTCATCATTATCATGTTCATCATCATCTTCATCATCCTGAGTAGTCTCATTAACATAATCATCTTGATCATCTTGAGCTTGCTCATCATCTCGATCAGCGTCACTTGATTCCAAGAGATATCATCCTCTGATCATAATCAGTGTCATTGGGAACCCCTGGTGTAACACCAGTTCCTTTCATCTGCACCAGAACCACTGGCAATGAGAGCTTTGTGAGTTTCTTGGACGGCTCTTTTGTGATTTATTTCGAGTCGCTCACCTCTGTTAACTCAGTGCCTCAGGGGGGATAGTCTTCAATTCTGCAGACTTCAGTTTTTCCTTTTCCAGACTTCTTTTCTGTTGGGCAGTAGGAGGCTTCTGTTTTGTGATTTAATCTGTATTATCTTTCTCTTGCTACCATTTGTCTTAGCTACTCCATTATTATTTTTCATCTTAAGGGTTTGTAGGAACTCTTGTTTTTCTTTCAATAAAAAAAAGGTTCTTTAATGTTTAATATTTCATTGCCATTGATCTTGTGATTTCATCCATGGAATGATCTAGGGATCCTACATGAACATTGGGTCATCTCTGGCATAATGCCAATTTACCTTGTTTCTTCGAGGAATTGAGGGATCTTTATCCATGACAAAGTTGACGACTAACTTGGTGAACCGAGGATAGTACATCGCATTGCCCTTCTTTGTATTTTTGTTCTCAATCTGGTAAATGAAGTCCTCCCACAGAAGATATGCATAATCAACATTCTTCTTATTGTACATACCCCACAAGATTTGAGCTTGAGAAAGACGAAGACTGTCATAGGATGGTTTACCACTGAGACATTTGTTGATGATAGCAGCAAATGATCTCCAGGGTTGATGCAGTTTATTGACATTGACGTCAGTGATCTTCCTTATTTCTCCAGAGTGACCAAGACTGGCTAGAAATGCGAGAATCTCCTTCTCAAGAGGTGGTTCTTCAAACTTCTTATTACCGACTTTAGGGCAAATTTGAAGAATGTCTCTGAATTGATCAAGACCGAGAATGTGCTTTTTGTTATTCATCTTGAATCTGACAGATCGGTTATGAACATAAGCAGAGGCCCAGAATTCTTGCATATAGATCTCTGGAGCATCAGCAGTGACTTGGAATGCCTTGTAGAAAGGAGTGAGTTTTAACACATCGTAGACCACTTGAAGAGTTGCTTCCTTTGATGTGACATCCGAGCTTAAGCGAAGATTACATTTACCAATCTTAAGTCGGTCAGCAGGAGCCACTAACGCATCATCCAAAGCAATCTGATCCGCTATTGAGATTTCCATGAGTCTGTTTAAGAAAGAGTGAGTGCAGTTTATAAGAAGACACAATCATTCATTCATGAGAACCTTTATGACTTTTAGCACTTTTGAAGATCAATCATCTTAGATAGACTAATAGCGTATGAGACAAAGGCACCTATCCTAACAACTAAGTTGAATGTAGTTAACCTTGGTTTTGTCAAGCTTTTACTGTCTATTTTAAACTAAGAGATTTGTTTAATTTAATCTTAGTTAGAAAAAATCTGATCTTAAGTGTGTTATGTCAAAAAAATTGGTTAAGTGTTGATAACATCTTCACTCGTTCGGTCCTCAAAGAAACACCTTGATCGGTTTGCACTAAATATCACTCGTTCGGTCCATATAATCAAACACTCGTTCGGTCCATATAATCAAACACTCGTTCGGTCCTCACTATCAGTCACTCGTTCGGTCCATGTTTTCAATCACTCGTTCGGTCCATACAATCAGTCACTCGTTCGGTCCTCACTATCAGTCGCTCGTTCGGTCCTCACTAGTATTCACTCGTTCGGTCCTTACGATGATTCACTCGTTCGATCCATACTGGATCTACTCGTTCGGTCCGTACTACGAATCACTCGTTCGGTTCATACGTTTTTATGCTCGTTCGATTCATGCATATTTTGATCGTTTGGTTTTCTTAAGGTTTTACTAGATCGATTCTAACAATTAACAATTTAACAATGTTGATCTCAAAGAACCTGACCACTACCCTAGCATATCCAGGAAACCATGTTGCAACAATTCCACACAAAAGCACATAATATTTTTAAATTATTTTGCATATTTCTATATTTTTGAACACAAAACAGTCAAGAACATGATTAAATCACAACAAATGATAAGACTTGATTAACCTATACATATATTACACCTAACACTACAAAAGCCCTCAATCAATTTGAAGATTTAACCACTTTTTGATTTTAAGAACCCTAATTTTATAATTAGGGCTATTGTGATCAAGAGTGGCGAAAACTATCAATTCCTTTGGGATTCGAGTTGATTAGGTGATGATGATCAAGATTTAAGTTATATCTTAGAGATGAAACTGAGTGACTTTGCTTGTTTGAGGTGATGCGATTTGGAGAGTGTGCGTGTGTGTGTTTGAGTGTGTTTGTTTGTGTGGAGAACAGTGAAACCAAACGGGATGACATCTAAGTTTAGCACATTTCAACTTTAGCACATTTGGCCCCTCTTGTTTAGATGACATCTAAGTTTTGCATTTAAAAGTTAACAATCGATATGAAACGGAGTAAGTCAGCTAATACGGACTCGAGGAAAGTGGTTCGAGTGTATTTTTGAGTGTGTTTGAGCTATGTGAAAAGTAAAGGACGGTGAGGGGGTTTGGTGTTTATAACCTAATTTAACTTACTTTGGCACATTTTCCCTCATCTTAACACTACTTTTTCAAATTAATGTATTTATAAGGTAATATCAAGGTAAACAATCGCACACATGACTTAAGTTTATACTCTCATACCTATATACATAAATTTAGCAAAACAACAAGCCCTAAAGGCATAAAACAATTAACACATAAAGCACAAACGAGTTTATAACTTTAATGACTTACATCATGAGATATTACGTTAATCGTTTGAAAATCTTTTTCCCTTTATTACAGCACATTTATCATGACACAGAAATTTGACATTCTCTCCCCCTCAAACAATGACCCCCGTTATCTATTAAAGACGTAGACTTGTTTGAGAAGTCAAATGGATTATGAAAATTATTTCAGATGATGGAAATGATTTTGATGTGAACAAAAACAACAACCACCAAGATTAATAAGTATTTTCTCCTATTTATTCACATAGATGCACTGAAACGTACACTAATGGATATAGGAAGCGCGGGTTGTGATGCAAATTAATCACAAGCCTTTGCGTGGTCATAAAGTAGACCATGCCCGAGAACAAATTCCCGTTGAGAGGCTAAGTTTTCTTTTTGAAATACTTGCCTTAAGATGATGACCGGGTTGCTATCTGAAATAATAGCAAGCCATATGGCATGTTTTGAAAAACATTTGAACTTTTGAACGAACTTTATTTATGTCCACGTTCTAATTGAAAGACATTTTCTAGGGAGAAATATTATCGTATGCAAAAGAACATGCCATGAAACACTTCTTTTTGTATTTTTCCTCATTTATTTAATTTGTATTGTTTTTATAAAGTTTTTAAAATAAAATCTTTTTTGGTTTTTCTATTTTAATTTTTTCTCTTTTGTTTTTTAAAAAAATTTTAATAAAAATAAAAATAAAAATCAAAAGTAAAAAATAAATCTTTTTTGTGTTTTTATTTATTTTAAGTATTCAATAGAGATAAGAAATTCTCTTCTTTGAAAAAAGCGCACAGAAAACGCACCTTTCTTTTCTTTGAGGAACGGGCCTGAAGTGCAAAAATGGCAAAGTTTACAAGATGTCGTAGAGATTGAGCTTGGTTTGATGGAACTCAAGATCTCAAGATCACTATGTCAAATACAAGTTCAAGAACAAGCTCAATCCAAGAAGTGCAATGATCACCACAACATAGTTCATAAGAAGAAAGTCAAGAGACGAGCTAAAGACTAAGGATAAAGCTTAGTAGCTAGTTTTAAAGTTTGTAAATTGGAATGACCTCCCGATACGGGCGATTTAGCGTTGGAAACACGAAAAGTGTCTGTCATTTCCATGTTGTTAACACGTTTAGCTCGGTAGTTAGTATAATGATTAGATTAGTACTCTAAGTCCGGCCCAAGGCCCCATGGGTTGACCCTAACTAGCCCATGGCCGGACCAATGTTAGGCTATTTATACAACACCCACTCCAATCTGGAGAGGGTTGGTTTGTTCCATTTTTCCATTCCCATTCAATAATACATTCAACCATTATCCAATCCAATTTCTCTCTAACATCACAACGCCACATCTCACAATCTTATTCTGGTTTGATCTTAAGATTACTAGTATTCTCACTTAGTCCGGTTAGAAGCTAATGGAGAAAAATCCACAAACTACACGTATGACCTCTTAAGATTTCAACTAATCCTTGATTAGCATCTTACTCAAAATTAGATTCTATCATTTCTCGTATCTTACGTAAATTTCAAATCTTTAATAAAAAGATCCGCGAATGCTTAGTCAAAAGCTAAGTAGCAAGCGTAGAGCTAGACGCTCGACATCGAGTCAAAATTTATTCTTATTACCAGCATGAAAGTCAACATTTGTGAAAAAACACTTATATTAATTTTGAAAATTTTTAATTTTTAAATTTTTTTTCTTGGTATTTTGGTGGCAAAACAGGTTACTGAAACAACAATTGCAGTGTACAATCAAAATCGATAGACCCCCATACTAGAATTAAAACATTGTCCTCAATGTTTAAGAAGGGACTCTACGTAAATAAAAAGTCCCGTTGTATTAAGTAAGCTCAAAGATAAATGTGTTAAGTCGATAAGATTTAGGATATTGGATTCCCATAGATGCTAAGGAATGAAGCTCGAGTGAACGAAGGACAAAACCACGAGCCACAAGGCTTCATAATTCCGGGGCAATCCAGACAATAAACAAAAACCAACAAAACACGAGAAATGAAGATGCTAGCCTCACTCACATCACACAAAAGAAAAAGAATATTTATTACTATTATAAGAATTATATTAGTATAAATATGGGTTTCCCCATGAACGCTGTTTAATTAATGAGCTCTCCTAAGCTATGACTCGATCCCCCATACTTAAGTTGGTCAAGGAGGAAGAAATGGAGAAACGGAACATCCAAGATAGGAATGTCCCCTCCAGAAATCATCATCGGGCTTTCAAAAAAATCAGAAATAATCTTTAAAGGATTAAAGCCCTAATAAGATAAGACATGAGGAGATTTTTCCTCATTTAAAGAAAGACTACCAGGATTGAAAACTTTTTCCTCAGTTTCGAATGAAAATAGGAGCAAAGTGTCAAAAACTGGAGAAAGAGGATCACGGATGAATGAGATAGAAAATTCATTCGGTGATAGAAATCTCATGGATTGGACTTTAATGAATATCCCTGGATCAAAAATCTTATTTCTAGTTCCGGAAGGAAAAGAAACTACAAGATCGGATCCGAAGGAATCATCAGAAGGAGCGAAGTCCGAATCCAGATAAAGGGTGGGATGGGTGGGGAAGACATTAGGCACATGAACGTAAAGTTCTCTTGTTGGATTATCAAAAATATCCTCCAACACATCTATAGTGAAATTTTCCAAATCGGGCTCATTATCATGATAGAATGCTTCATAATCTGGAAGAGATAAATCAGAATGAGAAGTGGGATTGCCACTACTTTTCCCTTCCATATCAAAGCAAAAAATCTTAGATTCGGGTAAAAAATTATCAGAAGTGTCGGTCTCCTCCAAGAAAGAGTTAGGAAATAAGGAGGGAGACTTGAGTACAGAATCAGTAGATGGAGTAGGATTGTCCTTTAATGCTTCGATCTTAGCAATAAGAAGATTGATATTCAGTAATTTCTCATGAAGAAATTCGTCCTTGATTGTTAGAAGAATATCAGTATCAATCTCTCCATCTTCTGTGTCAAAATCCTTCACCTCCTCTAAGCTAACGAGCTCAGAATCGGGAGGTGATGCATCGACATAATCGATGTCCTCACTGTAAAGAGGATCGTCATCACTCGAAGCATAATCTTTGTTGGGATCAAAGAAAATCTCAGAATGATCTCTTAAAGAGTCAAGAGGGTGAGAATTTTTACAAAAAAGGCACATCACACATACTGTCGGAAATACCCTTAGACTCACTTGGGATCAGGACAAGGTCCTCAACACTAGACTCTTTCTTCTCAGGAATAGTGCTAAGATGCTCGCCCCCCCATACTTAGAGAGTTATCGGGTTCCACAGTCGGTAAGACGGGTGTGATTGCAATAGTATACTCCTCGTCATCATCTTCATCATCATTGTCGTAGAAGGCAGGACAATTCCAGTTCGGAGTATTAATATAATCTGCCAGCTCCTTATTTATAATTTGCACATCTTTAAGAAGTTTACGAAGCAATTCTTGTATATCCTCTGGTTGATGTTGCTTTTCTTTAAAAGCATGCTTAATTTCAAAAAATTTCTCCCAAGATAGCAATAAAACCTTTGGCGTTTCTCTAAAAGATATACGATTAAACTTCTTTAAAATGGTTTGTATAGATTTCATTAGGTTTTCTCTGGCTTGGACACTCGTTTCTTGAGGAGGTTGATGAATGACGGTATACTACGGGGGTTGATATTGGTCAAAACCAGAAGAATTAAAATTATAGCAAAGATTAGGTTCATAGAAATTTTGGTTCAATGGTTGACACTGAAAAGTCTCATGAGGACCCCCGTAATTTTCACAACAAGGAAATTGTTGTGGAAAACTCGGTGAAGTTTGTGGAAAATGATTACCAAAGTTTTGATTGAAATACATGTCCTGATCGTAGACAAATGAAACTTGAGGTGGACAATCGTAACCACAATGAGCATCATTCCCACATGACTCACAAGTACACAATTGACAAAATAAATCGTCTAACAGATCTCCACACCCGTAACAATAACGTTGGTCGATTTGTGGAGGACTTTGTGAAAAAATTTCACTAGGGTCTTGATTATAGACAAATGGTTCTTGAGGTGTATATCCAAAGTTAGGATTGTCATTGAATGACTCACCAGATTGAGTTTGGGGTTGTAGAAGTGAGTTGTAAAAATCTTTGAAATGAGTTAGGTTTGGAAAATTATCGAATAATTTTCCATCTTCACCACAACATAAAGAACAAACTTCAACCATAAACTTTCTTCTACACCGATCACAAGTACATTGTCGACAATGTAGACCGCCAAATGGACCTCCACACTTAGAACAATTAGGTGGGGGTTTTTGAGATGAGTCGGGGGTTTCATCATAAAAGACCGGATTAGGATCACGAACAAAATTATCTACGGAGCTCACATTTGAACAACAATGTTCTCTATTATACAAAGCTCCACAAGACGAACATTCTTTAAACCCATACATGATGATAGAATTAAAGAGGGATAAAGAGAAGAATTAAACAAAATTAGGTTAAGAAGAATATTTTTTTCTATTTTTATGTAAGGAGAAATTATTTTCATTTTTTTTACTCTATTTGTTTTTTGTCGGGACGATAAATCAAAGGTGCACGGAAGCTCTCTAGAAAACGCACAAAGAAGCGGAGGAGCGGGTAAGCGCGAAGCTATTAAAAACCTTCTCCTTTCGGGTCGAAGTATAGTTCGTTAGGTTCAACCCTCCTTTATACCTCCTCTGATTGTTTGTTTTCATATAAAGTGAAGCCGATTTCTTATGTGTTAGCAACGATTGTTTGTTGTTTTTCAATTTTTTTGGTATTTTTGATTACTTGAAAATATTCACAAATGAAAATGATAACTTCACGGGGAATGGTCTTTAAACACTAATCTTTAAACGTAAATACGAGAATCGCACACACCTCCCTGGCAGCGGCGCCAAAAATTTGATAATCCTTTAACTATACTCACACACACACACACACACAACACACATATATATATTTATTATTTTATATATATTATATATATGTATATAAATATTAATATAAAAAATTAATTGCTTAATACATATATATTATATCCATAACTCCCCAAAAATATTCAAAATTTTGAGGAGAGTAAGTATTCTGTAAGAGTTTTAAAAGATTACTTTTAACCAAAGTAAATCCAAAAAAACCTTCCCGGGTCGTTTCTCGACGAGGCGTGAATTGAGAATCGAGTTTAAGTTCGTGATCGCGTGTTTGAATAATCAAATTTTGATCTGGATTCTAATTCTACAAATAACATGCAAGAACAAATAAAATCAAGCTAAAAACCAAAGCTATTAAAGTTAAAACATGAAAAATGATAACGGAATCAAAACCCGAGTTTTAAAAACCTAAATCTCTAAATTTTAACCCTACAAATACAAATTTAATTTTTAAATGTCCTAAATGATAAAATAAAATTTTAGAAAAAAGAATTATATTTTTTTGACTTTTATATTTTTTATTATTAATTAAAAATGAATTTAATCTAAAAAATTAACTAAAAATACTAAACTAATTTGGAAAATTCTGAAAAATTCAGGAAAAGTACTTTGCAAAATTATAATCCTATGAAAAATAAAATTAGCCCAACAGTTTATTTGAATAAGCTAGAAATAAGCAGAAAATGCCTGAAAGCTTAAAGGGGTAAAAAGGGTATAAAAGAAAGTTAGGGTGGAGTTATAACGAAAAAGACCCAAGGGCGTGTTGGCAGTGGAGTGTGTTGTTAAGGTGTTGGTGTGTGAAGGGGGAGGTCACATGTTCGACCCCTGTGACCTCTCTTTTTTATAAAACATTTTTTTTTGTTTTCTTTTTGAAAAAGCTTTAAAACAAGTAAAAATAACTTTTTGACAATCTTATTAATAAGCCAAAAATCAGCTGAAGAAAAAGGGACATAATAAATTTAAGCTAACTGGTTGAACCTTTTAAGACTAAATAAGCAACACTTAAGTCTAATAAGTTAAACTAACATATTCTAGACTTAATGAGCAACTTAGAATAGACCATAAGCATTTTGAAATAACACAAAAGCAGAATAGAATAAAAGAAGCAAATAAGCTAATTGGCTACAACAGCTAACAAAACACACTTAAGGGGCATATTTAAGCTAACTTTTAAGCTAGAATACTAAAAAGCTAAACTTTAAAACCTAAAAACAGATTAAGTTAATACTACAAGCTATAAGAAAAAGCAAAAATTAAGCATTTT
>BQNB010043695.1:0-45348 GCA_026074375.1 Tanacetum coccineum | reverse complement strand
GAAAATGTTTAACGAGTCAAGCTTGAATATATAAAAGCTCTGTTCGAGTTATTGTTGAGTTTTTAGAACTTTTAATGTGATATATGAATTATCAATATACACATTTGTTGAAGGATACGACGCCGTTTTTGACTATTGCTACAGTAACGGGCTGCCCCATTTTGGGCCAGCCCAATTGTTTTTTTTTTTTTTTAATTTTTAAATTTGTATGCACAAAGTAGGAGTTAAAAAAAAATATTACAAAAGTTCCGATTTATTCAGATAAAAAAAATACCCGCGGAAACATCTTCGATACCTAATAACTTTAAAATAACCGATATGGTCACAAACGTACAACCCATTATATTAAAAAAAAACCCATATAGCAAAAAAAAAAACACTTTAAACATGAGGCCCAACACATAAGCCATATAAATTTATTTTTTTACAAATATACACATTTGTCGACAAACTATCCTAAAATTCGCATAAAATATGGCCCAAAGTAAAAAAAAATACAAAACGGTCCCTCAACTTTTAACTATTTACGATTTTCTTACAAAAAAACATCCCGTAAAAAAATTAACAAAAAAAACACGTCAAGTTCTTATTGTTCACAATTTTTTTACATTTATCGGCCCACAAAAAAAGATATCGAACCGTCCCAAAAAAAGAAAATATTCGGGAAAAAATTAACCCGTCCCAACGCAAAAATTTTTTTCCCGAATCGTAAAAAAAAGGAAATATCCGGGAAAAATTTAGCCAAAAAAAAAAACTCAAAAATAGCCTAAAATCTGGCCCAAAGTAAAAAAAAATAGAAAACGGACCCTCACCTTTTAACTATTTACGATTTTCTTACACAAAAATTCCCGTAAAAAAATTTACAAAACCGTCCCAAAAAAAGAAAATATTCGGGAAAAAATTAGCCCGTCCCAACGCAAATTTTTTTCCCCGAATCATACAAAAAAAGAAAATATTAAAAATTAGCCCCGCCATAACGCATAGCCCAAAAAAAAACCCCCCGAAACGTAAAAAAAATATTATTCGGGAAAAAATTAGCCCCGCCGCCCCATTTTGGGCCAGCCCAATTGTTAAAAAAAATACCCGTGGAAACATCTTCGATACCTAATAACTTTAAAATAATCGATATGGTCACAAACATAAAACCCATTATATTAAAAAAAAACCCATATAGCAAAAAAAAAAACAACACTTTAAACATGAGGCCCAACACATAAGCCATATAAAAAAATATTATTACTAAAAATATACACATTTGTCGACAAACTAGCCTAAAATTCGCATAAAATGTGGCCCAAAATTGAAATCTGGCCCAAAGCAAAAAAAATACAAAACGGCCCCTCAACTTTTAACTATTTACGATTTATTCTTACACAACAAATCCCGAAAAAAATTACAAACAAAAAACACATAGTCCAGGTTTATATGAACACAACTTTTTTTACATTCATCGGCAAAAAAAAGATATCGAACCGTCCCAAAAAAAGAAAATATTCGTGAAAAAATTAACCTGTCCCAACGCAAAAAAAAAAAATCCCGAATCGTACAAAAAAAGGAAATATCCGGGAAAAAATTAGCAAAAAAAACCCAAAAAATAGCCTAAAATCTAGCCCAAAGTAAAAACAATCAAAACGCACGTACCTCACCTTTTAATTATTTATGATTTTCTAGACAAAATTCCCAGAGTAAAAAACAATTTATAAAACCGTCCCAAAAAAAAGAAAATATTCGGGAAACAATTAGTCCATCCAACCGCAAATTTTTTTTCCACTAATGCTTACAAAAAACGAAAATAGTACAAATTATCCCCCCATAACGCAGCGCTAAAAATAACCCCTAGAAACGTAAAAAAATTTTAATCAGTAAAAAATAAAGCCCCTGCCGCGAACGCTCGGGTTCTTGTTGCTGTAATACATAAGATGAAATACAAGCAGGATTACCCGCGCCGTTACTGCGGAGGGGGGCCCCCCCCCGTTAGTTTTTCGTGCGTTTTTACGGGCGTAATATTTTTAAGCGGGTTTAATTTTTTCGGTCACATGATTAAAGTTTGTTTTTTTTCTTATACCGTGGCTAATGTGTATGGGTCCACAATATTTAAAATGTTTTTTTTTTGCTATATTTGTGTAGGTTTATTTTTTTGGTATCATGTTTAATAGTTTATTTTTTTCTTTATATGAACTTATGTTTCGCGCTTTGTTTCGAGTGTTTTTTTTTTCATTTTTCTAATTATTTTTTTTATTTTTCGGAGTTACATTCCGGTCTCCATGTTTAATATGTTTTGTTATTTTATATTAATGTAAAATAGAGATGTCTGTTTGTGACCCTGTCAGAGTTATTTAAAGTATAATTAGGTATCGAAGATGTTTCCGCATGTATTTTTTTGTCTGAATAAATCAGTACTTTTGTAATATTTTGTTGATTATTTTAAAGTTGTTAGGTATCGAAGATGTTTCCGCAAATATTTTTTTATCTGAATAAATCGATACTTTTGTAATATATTTTTTCCCCTTATTTTGTGCCAACAAATTAAAAAAAAAAGAATTTGGGCCGGCCCAAAACAGGAGCCCAATAAATTGGGCCAAATTAGTGGCACTGTAGCACCACATTCAAAAACGACGTCGTAAGCGGATAAAATTGAGTATATTATATATATATACTATAGGCGGCATAAAACGCTGTCGTTTTTGGCAGATCGCTACAGTGCTACAGTAACCGGCCCATTTGGCAGTTTTTTTTTTTTTTTTTTTTTGTAAGCAATGTAAAAAAAACCGCTCGGCATAAAATAGAAAAAAAAACTACAAAAATATTGACTTATTCAGATAAAAAAATACTCGCGACATGAGGCCGAACACATAAGCCCATATAAAAAAACAAACTATTAAACATGAGACCGAAAAATTAAACCCGCACAAATAAAAAATAGAAAAGAATACAAATAAAATTTTAACGCAAAAATTAACCCCGCACAATTAAAACTGAGACCGAAAAAATAAACCTCACAAAATACAATAAAAAAAACGTCCTCTTGAGCAGTAACGCGCGATTCTCATTTAAAGCCTATGTTCCCATAAAATTATATTAAAAAAAACCCCGTATAGCCAAAAAAATAAACCTTTAAACATAAGCCCCACACATAAGCCGAGGCCGAAAAAATAAAACCGCACAAAAGAAAAAAAAATTTTAAAAATAATGTCTCGCGTAGAATAAAACGACGTAGTTTTGTTCCACACGCTACAGTGTCACGGCAAATATGGGCTCCAATATGGGCCAACCAATTTTGGTTTTTATTTTTATTTTATTTTTGTAGGCTAAAGCAAAATAAAACCGCTCGGGCACAAATAGAAAAAAAAATTACAAAAATATTGACTTATTTAAGATAACAAAATATCCCGCGGACATTGAGGCCCAACACATACTCTCATATAAAAAAACAAACTATTAAACATTAGACCGAAAAAATAACCCGCACAATAAAAAATAGAAAAAAATAAAATTTTAACAGGCAAAAATTAACCCGCACTATTAAACCATAGACCGAAAAAAAAACCCACAAGAATCCAATAAACAAACGCCATAGTTCCCACTAAAATTATATTAAAAAATAAACCCGTTAAAATTCCAAAAAAAAAACCTTTAAACATTGACCCCACACATAGCCACCTATAAGAAAAAAAACTTAACAATTAAACTTGAGGCGTGAAAAAATAAAAGACCACAAAATAAAAAAATAGAATAATAATGTCTCGCACTACGCGGAACGCTGATGCCGTTTTGGGCAGTTCGCAACAGTGCTAGCAGTATCCTGCCCATTGAACATTTTTTTTTTGAATAGGTCAACTATAAAAAAAAAATTATGCACGCACAAAATAGATTTTTTTTTCTAAAGTACTGATTTATTTATATCAAAAAAAATATCCGCGACATGATGCCAAACACATAAACCAATATAAAAAAACTATTAAACATGAGACTGAAAAAATAGACCCACCACCACAAAATAATATACAAAATTGCTCAGGCACATCTAATAAGGAAATAAATTACTAAATAACTTAATTTATTAAGATAAAAAAATACCCATGACACGACGCCCAACACATAAGCCCATATAAAAAAATAAACTATTAAACAAGAGACCGGAAAAATAAACCTATACAAAATAGAAAAAGAAAAACATTAACGCCCAGCATGAGGCCCAACACATAAGCTCATATAAGAAAAAAAAAACTATTAAACATGAGACCGAAAAAATAAACTCGTATTTTAATTATATTGAGATTACGATTTTGGGCTTCATATTACATTAATATATATACTATAGGTGGAAAAATACGACGTCGTTTTGACGTCGTATTTTGCGGCCCGAATTTTTAGCCCAACAACAACGGCCCAAACTGTAAAAAAACTTTTCCCGGGCCCAAAATAAATAAATAAAGAAAATTTATAAAACGGACCTTGAACTTTTAACTATTTACGACTTTTTTATATAATAAACTTTATTTATCAAATATATACCACATATCTACCGACTCATTCAAATCAAAAAATAGTGGCGGAAAGATCTTCGAATTGCGAACAAAACGGGCTCAATATTGCAATGCTTCCGACATACGCATGATTTTATAAAAAATGTCGAAGTTTAATATAGATAGAAAAAAAATTACAAAACGTACCCTTAACTTTTAACTATTTACGACTTTCTTATATAATAAACTGTATTTATCAAATATATAACACATATCTACCGATTCATTCAGATAAAAAAATACTCGCGCAAAGATCTTCGAATTGCGAACAAAACGAGCACAATATTGCAATGCTTCCGATATACGTACGATTTTATAAAAAATGTAGAAGTTTACTGTATATATATTTAAGAAAAATATACTTTCAGAGCACACCCTAAACTATCTAATAATTTTAAAATAAACGACAGGGGTTAGAAACGTACAATTCTATGAAAGTTTAAATTATATAAATAACTTATATTAATACATGTGCTGCAAACAAGTGAGCCCCGCCGCAATGCGCGTATACATTCCCACTCAATACTCATAAAAAAGTCCATAAAAATATGGCAAAAAAAAAGGCCGAAAAAGAATAAAACTTAAAAAAAATCAGCTTACACAACTTTTTTTAACAAAGATTTAAACAAAAAGATACCAACATACGAAACACAAAATTAAAAGCAAAAGAAAAAAACAAAACCTACAAGATACATCTTCACAGCAACCAAATTAACGGCCTTACCAATATGCCAACTACAAAAACAAAAGCGAAAGAAAAAAAAACTACAAGATACATCAAAGAAAAAAAAACCACCCGCCCCGCAGCAACGCGCGGGCAACTATGCTTGTTAGTAATATGACTTGTGTTAAATGATTTTTTTACTTAAAAAGATATTGGTGAATTTTATGCCCGTTTATACTTTTCTCTACTTTTCTCTATACGACAAAATATAAAGAGTGTGTAGTACATATGTTTGCAAGCTCGCTTTGACCAGTTCTTAAATTCAGCCGACGTAATTTAGCTCGAGTTTTTGTGGTCTTGTCGCTATTAGATACAGCGACTTTGTTATCGACATATCTATATATAGTCGCATGTTAACGACTCCATTAGCGACGTCTCTTTTAATGTCGCAATTTTAGCGACTCAACTTGCGACATAGATTAAGATAAAATTATCTCAAATTCAGTTGCGACATTATGAGCGACTCGTTTTGCGACATTGAAACGTTAATGTTGCTAAATGTGCCGGTTATTGTGATATCGGCTATTTGGACTTTCAATATTGTTGTCGCTGAAACGCATCGCTAAATGTTATTTTCTTGTAGTGCAACGGGCCTCAACATTCACGGTTTGGACACTTGGTAAGACCTTGTCTGGTTGTTGTTCTTAAAGAAGCACACGCACAGAAATATTTGAGTTTCTGTAATGATGTAGTCAGAGTACATTTGATCAGGAGACAATCGACCACAGAGGGACTGGATTTCCTGTCAAAGAATAGAAAGACGAGTTGAGTAATGATGCCGGTATCTGACCCATGAATAGGTTGTACGACATGTTGACTTGTGTTAAAACACAAAACTCTCCAAGAGATGCTAAAGTTCCAATAAGATGGTTGTGAGAAGCATCCAATTGCTCTAACATCTCCAGCTTACTGAAACCAGAGGGAATATCACCTTTCAGGCCATTGTTGCAAATAGTTCTATATAGGGCGAAGTTTCTTTGAGCGCTCTATTATGGTGTGGATGAGTATTGTTCCACCTAATGAATTTCCACCAAGCCGAAGTTCTATCAGACTTTGAAACTCGGATATAAAGCTTGGGATGCTCCCTGTTACATGATTCTCACTTAAATCCAGAGTCAATAAGCCATACATGGTGCGCAAAGCTGTTGGAATTATCCCGTGATACTTGTTATGGACTGGCATCGCAGAAAAGTTCAACAACGTGGTGCTGCTAAGATTAGCAAGCTGAGGATGGCAAAGGACCTTCCAGTGCTTGTAGAAAGATGCAGAAGCGGTGAAGTTAGCAGGAAGGTTTCCAAGCTCTGTGGTAATACACCATGAAGCGGTTCACCAGAAGATGGTCGATTCTGCAAATGTAGCTGGAATTTGTCCAGTGAAGTAGTTGTTTGAAAGGTCTAAGTATAACAGGTTTGGATTAGCCCAAACGTCTGGAAGGAGCCCTCCGAGATTATTGTCTTTGAGAATTAATCTTGCAAGTGTGGGGCAGTTGCGGATATCATGAGGAATGCTCCCTTGAAGAGGATTGGACCCCAAAATTAGCTTCACCAGTTGCTTTCCTGAGCAAAGATTTGGTGGGATTGGTCCATTGAAGGAGTTATCAAAGAAATCAACTAAGACTAGCTGAGTTGCGTTGAGTCCTAAGTTTTGAGGTATCATACCAGAGAAATTATTACTGAAGAGAGTAAAATTTCTCAATAGCTTAAGCTCGGCAACCTCAACGGGTAATTCACCAGAAAGGCTATTCTCATAAAGAAGAAGATACTCTAGCGATTTAATTTTCCAAATACTCATTGGAACCTCACCTGTCAAGCGGTTGGTAAACAGAGAAAGGTTTGTCAAGTTGAGCAAACCAAGCTCACTTGGAATACCACCTTCGAGTTGGTTGGTGTATAGTTGGAGATCAGACAATAACGTGCAATTGCCTATCTCAGGTGGTACCTTTCCTGACAAGAAGTTTTCAGGAAGGTAAAGGAGAGTCATCTTACGGAGCTGACCAAAAGAAGAGGGTATTGTACCAGTTAACCCGCTTCCCACAACTGCAAATTCCTCAAGGCTGGTACAGTTTCCCAACTGAGGTGGAAGACTGACAAACTGGTTGAAAGAAAGATCTAAATACTTCAACTTCTTACATCCGCCATAGCCCAAAGGAATTTGACCCTCTAAACCAGCGCCATTAGCATCTAAAAAAGTAAGGTTCTCAAGATTGTTGATGCTAAAAGGCAACGATCCAGTAAACTGATTGTTGTCAATAAACAGTTTTTGGAGCATGGTTGCACTTCCCAAGTTAGACGGAATGAAACCACTGAGGCGGTTGCGGTTGAGTGCAAGAATCTCCAAAGTAGGAATGTGAAAGATTGATTCTGGAATGGAACCGTTAAGTGAATTCTTACCAAGAATCAAATGTTTCAAAGTGAGCAAGTTACCAAGGGTGTTTGGAATGTTGCCCGAAAGGGAGTTGACAGATAGGTCCAAGTATTGAAGATGAGTGCAGTTGCTTATCTGCGAGGGAATTGAACCAGAGAAATTGTTGAAACTTAAATTCAATGATTTGAGTTGCAACAAGTGTGATATCTCTGGTCCTATAACTCCTGATATCTGAGAATGTGACAAGTCAAGGGTGACTACGTGGAGGTTGGCAGGGTCACAGACAACACCAGGCCAGAAACAAGGATTGGAATGAGAAGCATTCCAAGAGGAGAAATTAAGGCATTTTGAGGAGAGGGACAACAAAGTTTGACCATCAGAGGTCAAAGCAGATGATACTACTAGGACAAGAGAAGCTAACAAGGAAAAAAAACAGTAGTAAACTAAACAAGGTTTCATCATCATCATCATCATGTTACTGAAATGAAAACTGAAGGAATTGAAGGATGTTTGTTTGGTTGGTTGTGAATGTGAATGTGATACAGAGTCAGTGAGTGTCGTCAACTTAAATAGAAGGAAGAAAGGAAGAAAGAAAGAGTTTGAACCCCAAACGGAAATAAATGACGACATTATTCTTTGACAGAAAGATTAATGGGTGGGAGTCTCTTCGCAGTCAAGTTCACTGATTGACATAAAGATTATTGTACAAAGTACTATGTCCTTCAATTCCACCACCAAACACAATTTAACCTTTGTCAACAAAGTGCTTTTTAACCTTTGTCACGGATTGATATCCAACCCAAAACACAATGACGAGATTCCTGGGACTCGATCTCTTGACAAAAAGATTAATGCATGGGAGTCTCTTCACATAAAGATTATTCTACAGTACTTTAACCTTGGTCAAGAAAGTGCTTTTTATCCTCTACACGGATCGATATCCAACCCCAGACACAATGGAGAGATTCTTGGGACTCTCTTGACATTGACATAACATCATATCCTGTCATGCATGCATGCTGTAACCTCTAACTCTTGAATCATTGTGATGAACAATAATAATACTAGTGCTGTTATGTGCAAACGTCATCATCTTTTTCAGTTCCAATTTCTTTCTGGATATAATTTTAATGAAGATGATGAAAGAAAATATATGTTGATAACGAATTTGGTCAACCCAACTAGTCTTCATAATTTTTTTTGTTTCGGGTTTTGGGCTTTATAACTCTACAGTCACAAACATACGACACAAACAGCCATATGGTGCGAGCAGAAAACCGAAAAAACCGAATATATTGAAAACCGAAACTGAGTCGAACTAATATTCAAACCGAATTAGCTAAAACAGAACTCGACCAGACTAAAAATTCGGTTTTGAAATTCGGGTCGGATATGAGTTTAACAATATGAACCGAAAATCTGGATTTATATAATTTTTATTTATAAAAAAAGACCATCCAAATTTTATTCTAATATAAAAAAACACATTTTATGCTCGAAATAATTCTTTTTTGCTAAATATCGATATAATTTTTTTTTTAAATAAATGGTATAATTCGAGTCAACCCGAAAACCGGACCGAATTCAAATTTGGTTTTCGGGTTGACTCAAAAAATAAATTGTGCAACGAAATTGAACTAACGGAAAACAAACCGATAACCGTACGTATCAACACCCTAATTGAGTGTTCATAGTTTGGGTAATACCCGAATATATCGAAAACCGAAACCAAACCGAACCAAAAATAATCGAATCGAACCAAATTAAATATTCATAGGGTGTTCATAGTTCGGATCTTTTTCGATCATAGATCTTAAAAATGAAAATTTTAAAAAGTGAAAAAAATTCTTGTTTCATCATAGATCTTAATATCTATGCTCAAGAAAGAACTCAAATTTCTTGTTTGAACATGGATCTGGCAGAAATTTTACACCCAAATTTTTGGGTTGAACATAGATGTTAGAACTATGCTTCCCCCCCCCCCCCCCCTCCCCCCCCCCCCCCCCCCCCCCCCCCTACCCCCCCTCCCCCCCCCCCCCCCCCTCCCCCCTCATTCCCCCCCCCCCCCCCCCCCCCCCCCCCCCCCCCCCCCCCCCCCCCCCCCCCCCCCCCGCCCGGCGCCCCCCACCCCCACATTCCCCCCCCCCTCCCCCCCCCCCCCCCCCCGCCCCCCATAGATGTTAAGATCTATGCTCAAGGCATAAAATTCACACTCAAACTTATGGTTTAAGCATAGTTCTTGATATCTATGCTCAATGCATAATTTTCACAAAATCACATGGACATGACTCTTTCATATTTACAACATCACTAAAACCTGGAAATAACTTTCAAATCAATACAAAACATTGCTTAAACATAACTATAACATTTCACGGAAGTTGAGTACGAGTTTTGACCCATAACTGTTAACCCGTATTATAGCTTGTATTTGTATTTGGGCTCAAGCCCACATATAGAAGGATCTCAACCAACTATTGTATATATTGTTTTCCATGTCTAATGAAACTTGACACACGGATTAATCTATCATACATGGTATCGTGCCAAAACTACCGATCCTAAACACAAACCCTAATCCTTCTCCCAAAGTCGTGCTTCGTCATGAACAAAAACCCTCATACCTCTTCTTCAACCATCGTGCAAGGTCATGATTTGTGTGCTATAGTCACACGTTTGTTGCTTTGGTCGTGCTTTAGGTCACACTTGTCTTCTTCGTGCTTTAGGTCACGAGGTTTTTTATTTTAATCATACGGTTGTTCTTGTTACCCACGTTTAGCCTTTCTCATACACCATACACAACCTCCTATTACTTAACATACATTCACTGTTACAGGAGTCATAAACAAAACCCTAATCACAGCTACCTTTGGTTCGAAGTGTGTTTTTGGCTAGTTCGAATCTTTTATAGCCACCATGACCGGTCCTGATGTTACTACGAACACCACCACTACCCTCTTGGACAAACTTTCGCTTGTCACTCATCACCATCTTCTCACACGGGTTCCCGTGAAACTTGATCTTACCAATTGGAACTATGGGTCGTGGGAGTTCTTTTTCGATCAACTTTGTTTTAGCTATGATGTCTCAAAGTATATTCATGGCCATGCTAGTGACACTTCTACAAGTAACCCTCATCCTCTCACACCGGATGAACTCAAGGTCGACAAGATCGTTCTTTCTTGGATGTTTTCGACTCTTTCGGATACGCTTCAACGAAGGATAGTTGTTGCACGTCCAAAATCTGCTAAAGAGGATTGGGACCTAATTACTGACATTGTCAAAGACAACAAAAGGTCTCGTACTTCGGCTTTGAAGGCCGAGTTAAGATCGATCACGATTGGTGATTTAAGTATGGAGGCATATTTTGGGAAGATTGAGTCACTTATGACGATCCTTGCTACCCTTGATTCTCCAGTTAATGATGAAGATGTGGTTCACTATGTGCTTGAAGGTCTCCCAGAAAAGTACAACCAAGTTTGTGGCTATATGCATTATCAAGATATTTTCCTAGATCTCAAAATGGCGCGTTCCTTGTTAATTACCAAAGAGATGCGTTTGAAGTCCAAGGCTCTTGCTTCATCCGTGGACTCTTCTTCTCCTATGGTTCTTATGGCCGAATCAGGTAATACTCGTCGTTCTACGCCTACTACTTAAGTTAAGTCGTGGCGACCTTGTTTTAACTTTGCTAAAGGTGCTTGTCGGTTCGGTGATTCATGTCGTTATGTGCATGACGCCAATACACGGGTATGAGGCACTAATAATGGGTCTAATAGGGGTCGCGGGACTAATGACAATACCACCAATGACCTTTTGCAAAAATTGGTTCAACATTTAGGTGGTATGAATGCTAATGTTATTGTTCCAAACACTAATACCTCACGCACCCCTACTGTTGCATATCATACCGGACCACATGGTTTTACTAGCCCAGCTCGAGGCCCAGCACATCCATCGAGTTTTCCAGTGGCCAACGCAGTCTAACCATCCTATCCCTCACTTGCTGGATTGTACACGCAGATGGCCCAAGCACTTTAGCCCACCACCACTATTTTGCATCTACAACCGCATGCCTAGTCTTCATCTCAGCCCGCCGATACTACTTATCAGCCCAATGTGGGGCCCATTGATATCTTGGGACAACCTACTACCATACCTCATGCATTTAACACCAAGACTCACCTTAATGCTTCTAGTACTTGTCTTAGTATTTTTTTTAATACTTGTTTATATTCATCTTTCTTGGTTGGTGATGGTCACCCTATACCCGTCACCAATACGGGCCATAGTGTTTTGCCAACTTCTTATGGTTCTCTTCATCTCAATAATGTCCTTATCACACCTAGTATAGTTAAAAAATTAATTTATGTGCGTCAATTTGTTCATGATAATAATTGTACTATTGAATTTGACACGTTTGATTTTTCTGTCAAGGATTTTACAACTCGTCGAGTGCTTATCCGATGTGATAGCACGTGGGATCTTTACTCGGTCACGTCTCCATCTCCTATTTCTCAAGCATACCTTGTCAGTCAGCATACGTTGCATCAACGTCTTGGGCACCCAGGAAATGAAGTGCTACGTCGTCTTATTTCCTCTAGTCTTATTTCATGTAATAAAGAGAAGTCTCATGTTCTTTGCCATGCTTGTCAGCTTGGCAAACACGCGAGACTTCTATTTGTCAGTTCTGAGACTGTGGTTAGTTCTTATTTTGATGTTATTCACTCAAATGTGTGGACTTCACCCATTCCGAGTCTTTCCGGTTTTAAGTATTATGTCTTATTTTTGGATCATTACTCGCATTTTGTTTGGGTTTACCCGTTGCTTAATAAATCTGATGTTATGTCTAAATTTGTGTTGTTTCGTAAATATGTTCATACTCAGTTTCAGTGTGAAATTAAGTCTTTTCATTGTGATCATGGTGGTGAATTTGACAATCGTGCCTTACATACACTTTTTGCCGATAATGGCATTCATTTTTGTTCTTCTTGTGCCAAAACCTCTCAACAAAATGGTAAATCTGAACGCATGGTTCGTACCATCAATAATCTCATACGGACCTTACTTTTCCAAGCAAACCTTCCTCCAACCTTTTGGGTTGAAGCCCTTAACATGGCCACCCATTTACTCAACATTTTACCTTCTACTGCTATTGACAATAACATTCCCTATACCCTCCTTTTTGGAAAGGACCCGGACTATAGTCTTTTACGCACTTTTGGATATTTATGTTACCCTTACCTATATCTCACTCACAAACTTGAACCGCGCGCCACACCCTCTATATATTTAGGCCATGCTTCTAATCACCGTGGGTCGTCCCCATGAATTATCCACTAACAAAATCATTATCTCTCGTCATGTGACTTGATGAAATCGTTTTCCCATATGGCTCCACTAATAGTCAATCGGCACCCAAGTATAATTTTCTTCATGACTCGCCCGATATTATACCACAAGTCATTCCTACTGCCACGACACCAACCCCAAATTCCCCTAATACTACTGATGATAACCAAGTTCAAATACTACACCGGCCCGCCTTATTAATACCATGTCAGCCCACCAGACAACTCCTTTACCAGACCTTACTACTCCTACATCCGCCTACCAATCACCAGCCCACTTACATACCCCTACATCGGCCCAACAACCAACCCCATATAATTTATTTGAGGCCTTCAATGACCAGGACCCTCCGGCCTATTTAATTACTCCCACACCGATTCAATCTGGCTTCACCTACTGTACCTACGCACCTCCTCCTCCTAATAACCCGAATCCTGCGTATGTTCACCCCATGGTTACGCGTTCTCAGGTCGGGACTTTTCATCCTATCCAGCGTCTTAGTTTGCATATGTCGTCCGTGTCTCCCCTACCAAAAATGGTACTATGATGCGTTTAATGATCCAAATTGGCAAAATGATATGCGTGATGAATATACTGCTCTTATTAAAAACCAAACTTGGACTTTAGTACCTTGCCCTCCGGATACAAATATTGTGCGTTGTATGTGGCTTTTTCGTCACAAGTATTTGGCAGATGGTACGCTTAGTCGTTACAAAGCTCGTCTTATGACGAATGGTAGTACTCAGTTAGAAGGTGTTGATGTTGATGAGACTTTTAGTCCGATTGTTAAACCAGGTACGATTAAACAACTTGATGTCAAGAATGCTTTTTTACATGGTGACCTTTCTGAGACAATGTATATGTATCAGCCTCTTGGATTTTAGGATTCAGTTCATCCTGATTATGTGTGTTTATTGTAGCGGTCTCTCTATGGGCTTAAGCAGGCCCCCCACGCTTAGTTTTGGTGGTTTGCATCTTATATTACTATAACAC
Organism: Tanacetum coccineum; assembly: GCA_026074375.1. NCBI lineage: Eukaryota > Viridiplantae > Streptophyta > Magnoliopsida > Asterales > Asteraceae > Tanacetum > Tanacetum coccineum. The sequence goes on along the minus strand of BQNB010043695.1, from coordinate 31,392 downwards.
CCCCAAAATCAGACAAGCAGCGGAATGGTAACAATGGGGTGCCACGTCATAGTACAATAATCAAGATATAGGAAACGACCTCAAATGGACGTTTAAAACAAAGTTTCATTCGACGCCTTTACAAAATATCAGAGTTTTCACATTAGGTCCCACATATTTAAAAGTGTCATAAACCTTCAACATACATTTGTAACACAAAAGCTTCACGATTTCAAAAGATGACATATGTTTTCAAAAGTTAAAGAGTGCATCGAATTTAAAGAAAACACAGAATCCATCTTCACGATATCCCCGCAGCTCCCCTCCAGAAATCACACTTTAGGACTTGAAATTAAACATGCTAAAAGTCAACACAATGGTTGAGTGAATTCATAGGTTTATCAGTAAAAGAGTGGACCACAAGATTTAAGTAATGGCAGACTATGAAACAATTTCAGTAGTCCAAAACATGTATTATTGCACTAAGCTCATGACCCCGAAACCTTAACAGTCAGTGCCCCAAAATAAATATAGGGTGTCTGCCAAAACAGCCTACAAGTTCCTCAAAATGTTAAATGCACCATGGCCAACTTGTGACCAGAAATTCCAGGTGGGGATGGTCAGTCCCGATAGATCTATCCATAACACTTGTGCTCACTACATTAGCAATTAACGGTTCATGATTTGGTAGGGACTTAAATGGCAATGTGGTAACTTAGGCAATAATATTCAGGCAATAATCTGGATAACATACAATTTGAAAACACTTGTGTCCAAAAGTAAAACAAGCATGTAATTTCACCCCGTAGAGTTTGTAAAACAAGTAGATGGAAAAACGGGCTATGAACTCACCTCAAGTGAATGAATAAATAACGTAAGTCAAAGAGTGAAAATGTCACGTGAAGGTCCCAATGCAACCTAAATAATTATAGGCCGAATGAGTGTAATGTATTTATACTAAATACTACATCACAAGTTATAGCGTTACATCACCACCTAATACTCTTTGTTTAATTTATAAAAATTTAAACAATGTAAATTTGTATCTTGAAAAATAAATGTCCACGTAATTGTATGTGCAAAGTAGTATACTTGTCTAATAATTTAATTATTCGTCAAAAACACTCGATTTAATGTTGTTATTACTTACATAATGTTACCGTATAAGTAGTTTAATCGTCTTGCAAAATAATATTTATAAAGTTAAAAACACGTATAAATATTATATAAGTGATTCTAAAATGTTTCGCAAAATTTTATTAAAAACGAACCAACACTATTCATGTCAGGAAAAGTATCTAGTTTACAAACTATACATCCGAAAATTATAAAAATCGGCAGGTTTATGTAAAATATCGTTCCGAACAACTTTGTAGTTTTACACTTCGACTCAATCGGACCCGAAGGTCCTCAAAAACGCAGTTTCAGCAGCTGCTGGAAACGCACAGTTTTCACAGCTTTTATATATAGTGTCCGAGATCTTTGAAACGGCGTATCTTACTCGTTTTAACTCCGTTATTAGCGTTCTTTATATGCACGGATTCGTGACGAGATTATCTATCTTTATAAAACGTCCACTGTTTTTATAAATGGCTGTGTCAAATCAGTAAACTCAAATACTTTATAAAACTATTTTTATAAACTCAAATCTTACGAAAATTTTATCTCCTTCGTTATAGCTCCGTTTTTCAAGTTTCTTACATGCTTAGAATCCTTATGACATGTACTATTTATATAAAGTATGTATATATTTTACCAGATCTGATCTCATAACAGTTTTTATAAAATAAGTTTTATAAAAACACTTTTAGTCATTTAATTATCCTAATCTCGTAACTAGCATAACTTCTTCGTTATAACTCGGTTTTTCATGTTCTTTATATGCTTACAATCTTTATGAAATGTACTATCATATAACGACATTTCCTTAATTTATAAAAATTCAGATCTTAACAGAAAGTTTCAAAACATCCCCTTAGGTTTTATAATTTATAAAATGTGTTTTATAAACCTATAACTTGTTTATTTTTGTACAAACCTTCTATGTAACCTTGTAACATATTGTTTTACATACTTAGAGTCCTCCTAGTCATGTCCAAAATGATGTTTCAATATTTATGTCCTTATGATAATATACCCATTTCGTTTTATAACACATGAAAATAAAACCCTAAGTGGTGATTAACAAGATAACTTGAATGTAAAATATGCAAATGAAGTATTAAAAAGTATGAGTTTAGAAGACCTTAGAAGTGCAAGATGAAGAAGAGCACAAGATCAAGACTCCAAATACCAACCCAAATTCTAAATCCTAAGTGAAAGAAACCCTAATCTTTCTTGTTTTAAACCTTTGCTAGAAATAATAACCAAGCTTCCAAAGTATTTCCAAACACCCTAGATAATACCCAAGATCACATGTAAGCTTGCTAGAAGGAAAAATTATGGTTTGTTCTTGGGTTTATAGTTGGGACGTGGGTAAGGAGATGAGAAACAAAGAAATGGTGTTGATTTGCTAGTAAATATGAATATGTATGAATGAATACTTAGTTACCTTCCTTATATATGCATGAATGGTCAAAGTAATTATTAAGAAGGTCCAAGACCAAAGAAATTAAGAAGGAAACATGGAAACATATTGGTTTGGTCTAGCTACTAGACTTAATTGATAAAAGTCTTAGAAAAATGTTGGTGTGCTTTTGGTCTTGAGGTTGACGTGATTTAGGGGAGGGAAAGGAAGCAATATGTTGTGTCTTAATATTTAATGTAAAGATTACTTGATGTATAATATGTATAGGTAGGTATTGGTGCTCCCGGGTATGCCTAAATATATTAAATTGCTAAACGTAAACGCTTTATGTATTCAATAAAAATAAATTATAAAAAGTTGATTATTACATTCGAAAAATAATATAATGCTTGCTTGACGTGAACTTTAATTTGTTTGGTGCCCGTTTACGTTGAATAAATTTTTTAGTTTACGTGATTTATCTTAACGATTAAAATTAAAAGTAAACGCGTACGAGACTAAATAAATAGGGAAATAAATGACGTCATAAAATGACCTGAAAACACAAAATGTTACAGTCTCCTCCCGTTAGAAGAGCCTTGTCCCCAAGGCTCAAGTCGCGACACTTGACGAAGGTACGGGTTTAGAGAAAAGATGCAGATACTTCCTTTAAAATCGGTCCTCACGCTCCCATGTGAACTTAGGACCTTGCTGAGAGTTCCAACTAACTTTGACTAATAGGATTATTCTTCGCTTTAGCTTTTTCACATCTCGTTCCACGATCTCAATAGGCTCTTCGACAAAACGCAGATTTTCATCAATCTCGATCTCTTCCAAAGGTACTTGCACATCTGACTCAACCAAGCACTTCTTAAGGTTCGACACATGAAATGTGTCGTGGATACAGCTCAGCTCCTGGGGTAACTTCAGCCGATAAGCTACCGGTCCAACGCACTCTACTATTTCAAACGGTCCCACATATCGTGGTGCCAGCTTTCCTTTCTTACCAAATCGTACCACTCCCTTCCATGGAGATACCTTAAGTAACACTCGGTCTCCAACTTTGAATTTAAGAGGCTTACGCCTCTTGTCAGCATAGCTTTTCTGACGACTCCTTGCCGTTTTCAACCTTTCCTTAATCTGAATAATCTTTTCTGTCGTTTCCTACATAATTTCTGGTCCAATAAGCTGACTTTCTCCAACTTCAGTCCATATCACGGGGGATCTACATTTTCGCCCGTACAGAGCCTCGAATGGTGCACACTTTATGCTCGTGTGGTAACTGTTATTATAAGAAAACTCAACCAACCGGAGATGAAAATCCCAACTGCCACCAAAATCCATAACACAAGCTCGAAGCATATCCTCCAGCGTCTGAATAGTACGCTCACTCTGACTGTCGGTCTGAGGGTGGTAAGCCGTGCTCATGTCTAGTCTTGTACCCAACGCCTCCTGAAGAGCTTGCCATAAGTGTGACGCGAATCGGCCATCACGGTCTAAAATGATTGACACCGGCACACCATGTCTCGCTACAATCTCATTGATATAAATCCTTGCTAACTTCTCCGTTTTGTAGTCTTCACGAATAGGTAAGAAGTGAGCCGACTTGGTCAATCTATCTACAATGACCCAAATCGCATCATACCCACTGCTGCTTTTAGGTAACTTTATGACTAAGTCCATTGTTATATTCTCCCATTTCCACTCAGGAATTTCTGGTTGCTGAAGTAATCCTGAGGGTTTTTGATGTTCGGCTTTAATCTTAGAGCACGCAAGACACCTGTTAACGTACTCAGCAATGTCTCTCTTCATACCAGGCCACCAATACAAGTCTCTCAAATCATAATACATCTTATTCGCACCTGGATGTACTGAATATCTAGAAGTATAGGCTTCATCCATGATCAATTTCCTTACACCACCAACTGAGAGAATCCAGATACGATCGAAGAAGTAAATTCCACCATCATCTCGTCGCTTAAAGTGTGTTTCTAATCCTCTTAGCCATTCAGCTAGGGCTTTGAGATCCTTGGAAGCTTCGCCCTGTGTTTCCAAAATCTTAGTCTTAAGTCCAGAATGGATAGTAATACTCATAGCACGTACTCGCCTTGGCTTGAGCCTTTGTTTTCTACTCAAGGCATCTTCCACCACATTTTCCTTGCCTAGGTGGTATTTGATCTCACATTCGTAGTCACTGAGCAACTCGATCCACCGCTTTTGGCGCATATTCAACTCTTTCTGGTCCAAGATGTATTGGAGACTCTTATGGTCAGTGTAGATAACAATTTTCGTCCCATAAAGATAATGTCTCTATATTTTTAGGGCAAACACCACCGCACCTAATTCCAGGTCGTGGGTGGTATAATTTTTCTCATGTGTCTTCAACTGTCTTGACGCATACACTATTACTTTGCCCCACTGACATTATCACAGTAGACCAAGGTCGCTGTGAAAAGTGGGATATGAAGCTCACGAAAGAGGTTGCGAATCCAAGATGTCTCAGCTACAGCATTCGCAACTCTGCGGTATTCAGCCTCAGCACTGAAATGAGACAACGTGTCCTGACGTTTGGAGGACAACGTCAAGAGGTTAGCACCAAGAAAAACATAGTATCCAGAAGTAGATCGGCGCGTAGCCGGATAACCTGCCCAGTCAGCATCAGAGTATGCAATAAGCTGTGATGTAGTAGACCGAAATAGCTGTAATCCAAGATCAGTGGTTCCTCGAAGATAACGAAGAACATATTTCATAGCATTAAGGTGTGGCTCTCAAGGATCATGCATGTATAGACATAACTGTTGAACTGCATATGAAAAATCTGGTCGAGTAAAGGTGAGGTGCTGAAGTGATCCAGCAAGGCTGCGATATAAAGTAGGATCAGTGACCGGTGATCCTTCAGGTCCAAGCTTCTTCTCGGTGTCAATTGGAGTCCTGCAAGGATTACAATTAAGCATCTGTGCTTGCTCAAGAATCTCGATAGCATATTTTGTCTGAGACAAGAATATGCCAGAGGTAGTACGCGTGGCATATATACTGAGAAAATAGTTGAGTGGGCCAAGGTCTGTCATAGCAAACTCTGCATGTAGTAAAGAGATGATACGCTACAGGAGTGAAGTAGAAGAAGCTGTAAGAATGATATCATCCACACATAGTAGTAAGTAAGTTGTGTCTTGCCCCTTGTGAAAGATGAAAAGAGACGAGTCAGTTTTGCTGTGATAGAAACCGGCTCGAATAACATAGCTAGAAAATCATTGAAACCAAGCTCGAGGAGCCTGCTTAAGGCCATAAAGCGACTTTTGCAGAAGGCAAACATAATCAGAATAAGCTGAATCAGTAAATCCTAGTGGCTGGTGCATGTAAACTGTCTCTGTAAGATGGTTGTGAAGAAATGCATTTTTCACGTCTAACTGATGAATAGGCCATTGTCAAGAAACTGCAAGGCTAAGAACAGTCCGTATGATAACAGGTTTGACAACAGGGCTAAATGTCTCATCGCAGTCGATGCCTTATTGTTGACTACGATCATTTGCAACTAATCGAGCTTTATACCGATTTAAGGACTCGTCCGCATTATATTTGTGTTTGTACAACCACATAGAGCAGACAATGTTGACATTTGATGGGCGAGGAACAAGTACCCATGTGTTATTGTCAATGAGAGATTTATATTCGTCACACATAGCTTGTTTCTAGTTAGGATCTCGAAAGGGCATGGAAAGGAGACTTGGGGATAGGGGAGGAGGTGGTAACATGTAAGTTGTATTTGGGGTTAGCTTTCATAATCCTGACTTTAGAGCGTGTAACCATAAGGTGTTGCGAGGTGGGTGGTGGTGGTGGTGGTGGTGTTGGCGTTGTTTGTGGTGATGGTGTTGATAGATGAGTTGGAGGTGTTGATTGTGGAGTTGTTTGTGGATTTGTTTGTGGTGTTGATTGTGGAGTTGTTTATGGATTTGTTTGTGGGGTTATTTATGGTGGTATTTATTGAGGAGAAGTAGGTGTGGTAAGTAGGCGAAGTGCAATGGGGGAGGTGTCGAGATTATCATCTAAAAATTGGTATGAGGGGGGGTTTAGTTGGAGTCATGGAGCCAAAGGGAAAGACAGTTTCGTCAAACGTAACATGACGAGAAATGATGATTTTGTTGGTGTTCAGGTCAAGGCACCTGTATCCACGATGATTGTAAGCGTACCCGAGAAAGATAGATGGTGTGGTGCGAGGGGCAAGTTTGTGTGGTGGAAAGGTGTAAGGGTAACAAAGGCATCCAGACGTGCGAATGGGAGTGTAAGAGGTTGGTTTGTTAAATAATTTTGTGTAAGGGATGTCATTGTTGATGGAGGTGGAGGGGAGGATATTAAGTAAATAAGTGGCAGTGAGTAGTGCTTCGACCCAATACTCGAGAGGAAGACGGGCTTGAAAGAGGAGAGAACGTACTACGTTATTAATAGTACGAATCATGCGCTTAGATTTACCATTTTGTTGAGATGTACGTGGGCATGAGAAACGAAGTTGAATGCCATTAGTGGCAAATAATTCATGAAGGGAGTTGTTGCCAAATACTCCACCATGATCACATTGAAAAGCTTTGATTTTACGGTTGAATTGAGTTTTTATAAAGGCACGAAAGTGTAGAAGTTTTGACTGCGCATCAGATTTTCTATAAAGTGGGTAGACCCATAAAAAATATAAATAGTGATCTAAGAAAAGAACATAGTATTTATATCCACTCATGCTAGAGAGAGGAGATGTCTAAAGGTCTGAGTGAATAATGTCAAAGGGGATGTAACAATAGTGGTACATCGTTGAAAGGGAAGTTTTGTTTGTTTGCCTAACTGACAGGCACGACATAAGTGTTGAGTGTTTTTATTTTTATTATAAGATACAAGGCCACGTGACGACAGTGTTTGAATTACAGTGTCACCAGGGTGACTAAGACGTTGATGCCAAAGGGAATGATTATTAGTAAGTAGGGCGAAGGCTGAGGCGACAACGTGTAAAGGGTATAGATCACCCGTGCTGTCACAACGAAGAAGGGTTTGACGGGTATAATAATCTCGTATAGTAAAACCATATGGATCAAAATCAATGGAGCATTTATTATCGTTGGTGAATTTTCGTACTGAAACAAGGTTTTTAATGATATTGGGTGTGACAAGAACATTTCTAAGGTGGAGGAGACGATATGGATTAGGAATTTGTACATGACCAGAGTGGGTGACAGGTATAGATGATCCATTTTCGACAATAACTAAATGAAAATTACGATTAAGAAAAGAGGTTTGAAGGTTACCAGTGTGAGATGAGAGGTGAGAAGTTGCTCTGGTATCTATATACCATTGCTGATCATGAGAAGCCATAATTTTTTTCCGATGAACAGTAACACTCAGATGAACAGTAACGCTCGGATGAACCGTAATTTTTTTTTTTTAAATTGTTGTTGTTGAAAAGGTTAATGATGCAGAGAAAGAATAGGAGAAGAGGCGATTTGATTGAGAAGAATTAAGAGAAAATTGATTTGGCTCTGATTACTATGAAAGATGTGATTGATTGTTTGATTATTATTGATAATAGTCAACCTATATATAGGATACAACAGAATTCTAGACTATGGGCTTGGGCCAATGGGCCTATTACATTAAGTATAATATGTACTCTAATAGATATAACATTGATAATGAATCGAGAAGATTAGATGATCAATTGATGATTTTCATGATCAAAATTAGGTTGAAAAATATGTTACAGCAGTTAAGATGAAAGAAAGAGAATAGGGGAGGGAAAAACACACTAAAGTGTGTTTGTGTGTTTTTTATGAGAAATTAACCGATGGTATTTTTAGTTTTTTATTTATATAGTTGACAAAAATACCTTTATAGTGTAAATTGGTGATTTAATCTCATTCATTGGATCAAATGAAGATGGATGGTAGAGATTTGTCCCTTGGTATCCAAATGAACTTAAATCTTACATGAAATATGGTTTTTGGGTTTATCCATGAATTTACCCTCTGTTATGGCAACATATTTAGGCTCGCTCAGACTTGCAAATTTAATACCAGCAATGAGTGTTGATAGCTCTAGCTGGTTCCATAGATGACTTCAATAATCCACGAGTTGTTAGTAGTTCTATTAATGCATATGTGTTGCTCTCATGTGAATTATAGGCATGTGTGAATATGATAGAACAATGTGTGTATCGAGTCTGATTATGAGTTACCGACCAATAGTATGAAGTTTGTAGAAATTATGTTTATCTAAAACTTGGTTCGAAATTATAATGGTTGCATGTATTTTGATTTTATATGTTTTCGGGTACGGGATCCACCAAATTAGAATTGTCTATTTAAATTTCGTAAAATATGCACATAGTTAGTTGTTTATGTGATTGTGAGATTCGATCTTTTTGCATTTACACCAATACTATTATTTTAACTCCAATGTTAAAACTAATTTATTTTTTTGTAAGAATTATGACTATGTAGAGCAAGACCTAATTCTTGATGAATTCATCATCTCAGTTATTACCAACAAGTAGGATTACTCGCGCGTTGCTGCGGGACGTTACTTTTTCGCGCGTTGTTGCGAACCATTGTTATTAATATTATTATTATTATTTTAATTTTGTGTGGGTTTATTTTTTCGGTCTCATGTTTAATAGTTTGTTTTTTTTCTTATATGACCTTATTTGTTGGGCCTCATGTTTAAATGTTTTTTTCTTTGGTTATATGTTTTTTTTTGTACGGGTTTATTTTTTCGGTCTCATGTTTAATAGTGCGGGTTTATTTTTCGGTATCATGTTTAATAATTTGTTTTTTTCCTTATATGAGTTTATGTCCCGCGCGTTGTTGCGGGGCGGTAATTTTTTTTTTTAGTTTTTTTTTGCGATTTTTTTGTCTCATGTTTAATAGTTTGTTTTTTTATATGGGTTTATGTGTTGGGCCTCATGTTTAAACCTTTGTTTTTTTTTGCTATATGTGTTTTTTTTTAAATGACATTGTTTAATGCAATCTAAAGTTATACGTTTGTGACTATGTCGATTATTTTAAAGTGGAATCGGTACTTTTGTAATATTTTTCCCCTTATTTTGTGCAAAAAAAAAAAAATGGGCCGGCCCAAAGTGGGAGCCCAGGCCCAAAATGATTTACCATTGTACAGTAGAAGCACTGTAGCTTCTACTGTACAATGCAAAATGTATGTTTTATAATTCAAAATGTATGGTTATATCAAGAAAAAAGAACCCGGCGTTTGCGGCGGGGCTTAATTTTTTCTCCGAATTATTTTTTTTAGTTTCGGGGGTTTTTTTTTTTTTGGCGATGCAGTTATGGCGGGGAGTTAATTTTTAAGATTTTCTTTTGTTGTTTGATTCGGGGAAAAAACAATTTGCGTTGGGATTGGGCTTATTTTTTTTGAATATTTTCTTTTTTTTGGACACGGTTTGTAAATTTTTTTAAGGGAATTTTTGTGTAAGGAATATGTTTTAGTTCAAAGTGTGTGGGTCCTTGTTTTGTATTTTTTTAATTTGGGCCAGTTTTTTGCTATTTTTGGGTATGTTTTTTGTTGCTTTTTTTCCGGATATTTTCATTTTTTGTATGATTCGGGATTTTTTTTTTTGGTTGGGACGGCGTTATTTTTTTCCCGAATATTTTCTTTTTTTGGGGACGGTTCGTATATCTTTTTTTTTGGGCTGATGTATGTAAAAAAGTTGTGTTCATAAATAACTTTGACGTGTTTTTTTTGTAATTTTTACGATTTTTTGTGGTTGATTATTCGTTTTTTCTAGTTTAAATGGTGTGGGTACGTTTTGTATTTTTTTTTGTTTTTTGGCTATTTTTTTCCGGATTTTTCCCTTTTTTTTGTACGATTCGGGAATTTTTTTTTTTTTTGCGTGGGGAGGGGATAATTTTTTCCGAATATTTCTTTTTTTGGGACTGGTTCGGATATCTTTTTTATTTGGGCCGATGGATGTTAAAAAGTTAAGTAGCTTTTCGATGTGAACAATTAAAACTTGAGGGTTTTTTTCGTTATTTTTTTACGGGTTTTTTTGTGTAAGAAAATCGTTATATAGTTAAAAGATTGAGGGATCTCGTTTTGTATTTTTTCTTACTTTGAGCCAGTTTATGGTAATTTTGGGCTAGTTTTTTTTTTTACTTTGGGCCACATTTTATGCGAATTTTAGGCTAGTTTGTCGACAAATGTGTATATTAGTAATAAATTTTTTTATATGGCTTATGTGTTAGGCCTCATGTTTAAAGTGTTGTTTTTTTTTGTTATATTGGTTTTTTTTAATATAATGGGTTGTACGTTTGTGACCATATCGATTATTTTAAAGTTATTAGGTATCGAAGATGTTTCCGCGGGTATTTTTTTTATCTGAATAAAATCAAAACTTTTGTAATATTTATTTTTTTCATTCCTACTTTGTGCATACAAATTTTTAAAAAAAATCAGACTGGCCCAAAAATGGGAGCCCGTTACGGTCAAAACGACAGTGGATCAGTCACCTAATGTGTATATTTATAATTACCATAAACTAATTGTCATTTGGTGAATAAATAATAATAATAAATTACACAATTTTACACCACCTTCTCAAGAAACCTGTGTAACATTTAACCTCCATCACATGTTAATCAATCTTTCATTTTGACTAACTTGTCATGGAACATCTCATGCACACTAGAGATCTTCTCAACACCAATCCAGACAATTAGACTTCGAAATTCACAAAACTTCGGCCAATGTCTCTCGTATCAACCACACATTTCCGTCTTTGGAAGCCGCTCTTAGAGACATTGCCTCTAGATGTGCCAGTTCTGAATTCACGGACCATGTTGACCGTGCACTTCCACCGCTTTATGCGGCTGTCAATGTCTACCGAGTAGTCGATGAACTTGGGAGGTTGGTCTCCGCCTCGGCCCATTCATATTCTGACCTCAATGTCCATCTCTCTCTTCTTAAACGCTACCGACAGGCGCTTAAATTTCTCACCAACACCTGCACATTAGCAATCACGTGGATGGAAGATGTCAAACGGATATTTGACGCCACCACGTGTGTTTGTTAGTGATGGTGTTGGTAATGATGTGGCTCATTACTCTATTGTTTGCAAGGCACTGCATTTACTTAACGAGTTAAAGGAAACCGAACAGCGTTCTCTTGTAGATCAAGGAATTCTTGATGTTGCATTTAGGGAACTCGAAGACGACGACTTCGAAAATATTTTGATGGATCACAGTGCGCCTATTCAAGTTCCTTCCTCCCTATTCTCCTCTGGAGATGAGGAAAGTGATGTATCTGTAACATCACCAGCATCGGCTTTCATGTCATCCAGAACCTCAAAGCTATAGTTGCTTTTCAAGTGACAACCGCGTGGACCGGTGCATGTCTATATATGTCAAGGTTCGTACCACAATTAATTGTTCAAACAGCGTGCAAGAGATATAAGGTTACATTGGCGAATGGCCGAGGCATTTGGAGTTTCTAGTGAAACATCTGCTTGAGCTGGAGTACATGTTATCTGACCAGGTGTTTGGCCATGAGCAGAAGAATGATTACTTTTCCAAGATTTCGCTTCAATCAGGTATACAATGTTTTATTAGATTTGGGAACACCATTACAAAGGGTAAGAAAGAAGCAATCAAGCTATTCAAGCTGCTGGATGTGTTTGCCACTCTCAACAATTTGAGACATGATTTCAATAGGATTTTTGGTGGAAAACCCTGTTCAGAAATACAAAAGCAGACAAGGGAACTGATCATCAGGAAGGTTGTCAACGGGGCTTGTGAAATTTTCCGCAACCTCTCTGCGCAAGTTCAGCTCCAAAGGCTAACAGATCCTCCCCAAGACGGCACACTTCCAAGACTGGTAACCTTTGTTACAGAATATTCTGAGGAGCTGCTTGATGATGATTATAGACCGGTACTGGAGCAAGTTCTCGAGATCCATGGCAGTTGGTACCATGATACCAATAAATTCAGAAAGGGGCTTGTTTCAGTTGAGAGACAGTTGGAGTAAGATTCCAACACTGTTGACAAACAGCGACAGAGATGCCAAGAAAAGAATTAAAGGATTCAATGAGGCATTTGATCAGCTGTATAAAAAACAATCAGGTTGGGTATTGTGTGATGGAGATTTGAGATGGAAAACTTGCCAGCTGATGCTGCAAGTCATAGTCTCTGTTTATAAGAGCTACATAGCCAAGTACTTGGCCTTTAGTTTAAGTCTTAATAGATATGTAAAATATAGTGCTGAGAGCCTAGAGAATATGCTGACCTGCATGTCTCAGCCAAATTTGGGTAAGTATGGCAGCAACTGTACAAACTGGATGGGTAAGATCAAGTGTCATTGAAGGTGGTCGCTTCTCACCAACAACTGTTGCAGCATGACTGATTCATGTTTCAAGGCTTCTCTACTGATGTCATATGCTTACATCTCAAGTCTTACTTGCACTTAATTTTGTACATACTGACACAAGTGCGGTACAAAGACATCTATTATGTACATATAAAAACAAGCTTATACTGTACTTGCACGCATAATCGGTAAATAAACAGAATCAATTTTAAAACTGAACATGAGGATAACAAAACATTTCACGTCCAGATAACCGAATAAACAAGGCAGGTTGGCCACCTATGACTGCTAGTGAATGAATGGTAGAATAACCAATCATTACCATGAGTGAAGTTAGTATCATGTTTAACCAAAACATGAAGATAACTTAAGCCATTTTCATATATTGTTGCTCACTTATATAACTTGGAAAAGTTGGTGTTGTATTTCAAACTCTAAACAAGGGCAGTATATGCATCTACCCACAAAGTTACTACTCATGCATTGAACTAACTTGATACCTTATTTAGCTTCCAATAATATGCTGTAAACAGGTGTTCCAAAATGTACATGACAGACATATAGTGATAGACATCATGCTAACTTCCTTAGTGAGGAGAATTCTGATTAATCAGCAGCGGGAGAGTCTCGCTGGAGACCTTTTATGAACACACTCCTGAAAACTATCATCACGTGGAATGCTTTAGAATAGAAAAAGAATCTGCAGGCATATTTTGTACACCTCAAAGCAAGCTGTAGCACTTGCGTCACTTGTTCCCTTTTAACAGCTGAATCATACAGGTCGTCGTAAAGACCTTTGTCCACAACTACCTCAATTTCATTCTTTTCATTCCAACCTGATTGGACCCATCTCACAATGTCCAATCCTTCATCTGTAAATGAATTCTGATCACCTGCCTTCTTTCTCGTTATCAGTTCAAGTAACACAACCCCATAACTGTACACATCAGACTCCATGCTTTTCGTACTGGTACTAGGAAGGATTTTTTGCCGCACGGCCCAAGTGGACTAACGTGTATTTTATGATAACGAAAAACAATAGCACGAGATAAACTCTACATATTTTTAATGGATTTTTGTTTCCATTTCCTGTCATACATCCATACCTAAGTCTTTGACAAAGTCTACCAAACACAATCATATCATTTCTACATTGTTTTATGAATTTTATAGCAATTATTTTCTACCATATCATAAATATAAAATAAATATTAGTAAGAGTAAAGGGTGAGGCTTTGCCTCTTCATTTGGGCCCCACCGCTGCCACCTCAGCGCCATCTCATTTCAACACAACACAAAAAAAATACTCATTCACTCATGACACAAAAATACACAACACACAGAAAAGGGGGTGGGCCCCATTTTTTCTAACGTTTCCTCCGTTTCGTTTTGTGGCGAAATGAACGGCGAAAGGGGGGGTGGGTGTGGTGGCGAGCCGCGGCGAGGGGCGACGAGCTGCCACCTCAGCCACGGCGAAGCCCCATCGCCATTATACCCTTTACTCTTAATCATTCAAAAACAATAAAACAAAGTCATAATATTCGCAAATAATGATCTAAATAACCATGTCAATACACACATAACATACTAAAATCTCTACTCGTCATCTTCATCTTCGTCAACACGCACAAGTAGCGGGCGATTCTTATTTTTGCTAATGGCCTTCCTAAATGCCTTGTTTGTTGTGGTGCCGCGTACGACGGAACCTACAAATATAAGTGATGAGTCATAAAAATACAAGTAATCAAAATTCAAGTTTATAAAATAATCGACAATGTCTTACGTTCGCAGTGATTCGGTATCCGATTGGGGCCCGAGGTGGTTCACTGCCTGCATCACCACCGTGTGATCGGCCACCTACACACGCCATCTGTAAAAATACAAGTACAAGAACATACAATTTATTTCTAATACAATTGAACAAAAATCCCCAAATCACATACCTTATGAAATTGAGAAAGAGATAAGAGAAAGAGAGTGGTCGGTTGTGGTGAGTGGCGGTGGCAGTAGCTCCAAAATAACTCAACCTAAACAAATACACAATGCCAAAATCATAATTTAGTTATTCCGCTCAAAAAATGCCAAAATAACTAAACTACGAAACTAAGCCTAAACAAGCTCTCACAACAAATCGTTATACAAAATGCATACTAAATGTGATACACTTCGGTCTCTATTTTTTACAACATACTAAATGTAATCCGTTATACAAAACGCAAACTAAATGTAATCCGTTGCTCTATTTTTTTACACTATATGTAATGGTTTATGTTTCTTTGTTTATGGGACATAAAATCATTTCTCAGAAAGTCAAAATGTATCTTTTTTTCTTTGACATGTTCGTAGCATTTGGAGTAATTCTATAAGTGACCGACATGGTTTGCATAGCTCGTTTACCTAACGAAACAAGTATGCAAACTAATCTGATATCAAACGCTATTCTAAAGCTTGCACTCAATTCACTCACAACCAATTTTGCAAGTTTTTCATTCTGATTAGTAAATCGAAGTGCTCCAACAAATGGTTACATCCTAGTTCAAGCAAACGGTGGGTTAAACCAAATGAAAATGGGGGTTTGCATTGTTCCAATCAACATTTAACAAATAAATATCTGTTGAAAATTATATGATATAAAATATAACTACAAAATTAACATACGCTGACTTACTGCGTAAACCGTCAATCTAATATGCAAAATTAACCAAACGCGTTTTACTAACGCGGTTGTCCCAGAGAGGAAGAGAAGAAGAGAGGAGGTGGTCGGATGTGGTCACGGCAGTGATGGCAGGAGGTCGGTGGCCGCCGGTGGTGATGCTAACAAAAAAAACAATTAAAATTAAACAAACAAAATTAAAAAAAAAATTAACAAACCAAAATTAAAAAAGAAACCCTCTAAACAAAATTAAACAAAACAAAACAAAATCAAAAGGGCCAGTGGTGCGTGTGTACATTATTTTCGGGTGATTGGTAAGTGGTGATGTTGAAGGTGGTGATAAAATAGGATTTGTTGGTGTTAATTTTTAGTTTCTATGATGGATTTGGTGGGTTTTTTCTTAAGTGAAAATGACCAAAACAACCAAATGAAAAATGAATGGTCTTGCAGTAACCGTCCTTTTTTTTACCAAATAAACCTAGTATATCGCGCATTTCGGGTGGCCAAAAACTCGAAAAACACGTGGCCTTGTTTTATTGGATGTGACGAATTTTTGAAAAAAAAATAAAAAAATAAGTTTATCGCACATTTTTAATGGTGATATTTTTTTTTATGTTTTGATAAAATTTAAAAATTTAGGGTATGGTTTTTATTAGGGTTTAGAAAAGTTTTGGAAAATAACGATATCGGCAATCTTTGAGAATGTTTTACGCTATTAATACATTATTTGAAAATATTTTTTTTTGTTCGGTAGTGTTGTCTTTGATGAGGTCTACAAAGTGAACAAAAACTTGTTACGAAAATAATTTAATATGCATAAGATATGATGTTGCAAAGTGTGTCAGTTGTTGTTATTTAATCGTTTCTTTATTAGCTCAATTGTATAACGCGATAACTATAATTTTTAAACATCAACGATATTCATTAATAGCATTACAATACGAGATTACATGGCCAACCTTATTTATAGGATTTAAAAAACTTTAAAACAAAAACAAAGAACTACAAAGATGGTTAGTAAACTTGTGTTAAGCATTAATCCTTTTACGTGTCTCTATAGTTCGTCATCAATTGTCTTTTCTCTTTCATACTCCTTAGTAACTCATCTCTAACACTTTTCAAGTAGACACACTTCTTCATGTCCGCCCCTGTTATGCATCCAAGGGCGTACTTACCATAGTCAATTAGTGGGTGATCTTGCAAAACCATAAGATTGTTAATCTCCACCCTACGATCCGTAAACCTATCAGCAAAACGATGCATCAAGGTTAAAATTTGTTCCTCCAAAAGAGCTTCTTCATCAAGGGCTTCTTGTAGTTTCATAAGGACATTTAACCTAACGTTTTCTGGGTTACTAGCCATGGTAGAAAATGAGAAGATACAATTAATAATTTTTGTGAATGAAAATTTTGTTGGAGTATGAGAGTCCCCAAGTTATGTCTTTATATATAAGCTATAATTGAATGACATTTGCAGTGAATTGTCAATCAATGTCTGATAAAGTTAATGACTTGTCAGATAGTGTCATAAATCGCGTGATATTTTTAGTGATAAAAAATAATGTCGTTGAGTTGTCTTATCAGTTGCAGTACATAAATATATTTGCAGTGAACTGTCATTCAATGTCTGAAAAAGGCTATGATTTGTCAATTCATGTCATAAATCGCGCTAATTTTTTAGCGATAAACAACAGTGTCATTGAGTTGTCTTATCACTTTGACTAAAAAATATAATTTGTCAGGGACTAATCATTTATGATTTCTTGTAAGTTTGTAGTGATAAATAAGCTTGTCATTAATTAGTCTTATCTGATTTAGTAAAAAGTAAATGATATTTGAATTTCCCTTTTAGCATTGTAAGCATAATTTACACTTTAAACTTGTTAGTATTTTTGTCTTTGATGAACTATTCAAATAAATCGTACAAACAAGAATCTTGATTCATATGATCCATAGAAAATAATACATAGTAGGAAAAAACCACACCTAATCTAGTACATTGGCAACCTTATTATTCTGACTTAAAACAAACAACAACAAACAAGAACATAAATGGTTGGCTAGTTGTTGTTAAACAACATGATTCGATAATCTATATTGCCCTGTAACTGTTAATGAAGTTTTGCTTTTCAACAATGCTTCTCAACAATTCTTGTCTTGCTCTGATTAAGTTGGTTGTTGTATGTATATCCGCTTCATGGGTCATTAGTAGAGCATGTAATCCGTAGCTATTAAGGCTCATTCTAGGCATATTCTGCAACATTGTAATTTGTATCTCACGGATACGCATTTGTTCAAAATAATGAGTTAAGTTGCCCAACATTGTATTCGCTAGTGTGGCCTCGGCTTCAAGCTCCCTTTGCAGGTTGGCAACAATTGTTTTACGTGCATCATTTGTAGAATCAGCCATAAACTTTGTTAGTAGTAAAAAGAAGTGTGTGTGTGTGTGTGTGTGTCATTTGATTGTATTGTATATGCAGAGCTAGTTGATATAGGGGAAATAGTTTGGCTAGTACTTATCAATAGCCTAATATGAATGGATGGACTGTCAAATGTTGTCATAGATAACGTACATTTAAAAGAGATCATAGACAATTTATTGGACTAGTCTATATCAACTATAATACTTAATTACTGAATAGATAGAAAAAAGAGAAACAAAGTGTCTACATTGAAAAGACATTATTAATAGATATTGAGTTACATAAATATTAGTACATACATTTCTTTAATTTTTGATGTTGAACTGCTTTGGTTTCCTCGCATTGTTTTTTTCGTTTCTCTATTTGATGTAGATAACTGAGTGATTGAAATGATTTATCCGAAGAGCCTTTGTTGGATTTCAACACCGTGGTTAGATCTATCTTTGGACATGATAACTTGGTTTCCTCGTCTTCATAGTGTTCTTGTTTCGCCCATTCAACCATTTGATTGAAAGTGTAATCATTTTGTGTTACCTCCCTTTTATTGTCTTCACCATCACTTGTGTAATTGGTTATGACATGGTTGTGGTATTGTAAAGCATCAGCCAATGGTACAAGACCTGAATCCAAACTACAATTTGGTTTTCTTAAATAAAGAAAAGTTGGGGAGTTTTCATTGTAACCCAAAGAGTATGTTAAAATTCTTTTCACTTGATTTGTTGTAAATGTTTCCAACTCTACAGGATCTACAGTAGCAACCAGCCCACCAACGAAACTTCTTCTGGGGGGACTAGTGAACCTTCCATAATGGTGTAGTAAAACTTTGCAAGTCATTGTTTGAACTCTAAAATGAGTTATGTTTATGAATGTAATGTTGTTGTGAAAGTTGAACCATAAGAATGTGGTTTATATAGTGTGAGTGGTACCCCGTGTTTATTGTTTTTTTTATTATATTTTTTGCAACCTTGAATTGAAATACATGACAACATTCGTACATGACAACAATCGTAGTATATATTACATAACTGACAAAATAAAAACAAGAAAACATTAAAAACATCCAAATTGTTACAAACCAAATGAGTTAAACCAACTATTTGAAGCATTATTGTTTAGATCATCTAGATGCTGAGATGCTTGGTTTTGAGATTCGTATTGATCATACATTTGTGCTGACTGTGTGTGATTTACATCATATGGTTGAGATGTGTTATTGTCATATTGATCGTATGGCTGCGATGGGTATGTGTTTTGACCATGTGGATGTGATGAGTATTGGAAAGTGTTGTCATATTGTTGGTGTGGGTTGTGGAATGATGGTTGTTCATATCTTGGAATTTGTTGTTCATGTTGTGTTCGTATGTTTATAGGTGGGTCAAAGATAAATGGTTTTTTGCAATTATCACGTCTGTGTCCTGCTTGTTTGCATCTCGTACAATGTATAACTCTAGGCTCCTCACCTTGTGATTTTATTCGGTTTGTATTTTTTGGACGACCCGGTTGTGGGTTGTCCATCCTAGGAGGTATAGCTTTCCGAATATGTTGGGGAAATTCCCATTCTTGAACATTACCAATAAAATAGATTTGTTCAACGTAAGTGCCTTGATATTTTGGTTTTTTAAACCAGCCTGATACAAACTGGACACAATCAGTCAAACCCAAAAACCTTGTAACAGCTATAACGTGACCACATGGTAACCCGAAAACTGCCATTTACGACATTGACATGTGCCTATTTGAAAGTCGACTTGAAGATTATATCGCCAGTCAAAAAATTGGTATTGATGATCACTAACACCACAAACAACCCATTTTGCGCTTTTCATCATTTTTTTGCACTTTGTTTGCCGCCCAATCAGTAATTTCATACGTCATATTTGCTACATTTAAACATAAAATAAATGAATACAGTAGCTCATATTCGAGGCAAAAATGATGCAATGATTTATGTTTTAAAAAGTAAATACCTGCGAGTTGGCGACGTTTATAGTACCAGTCTTGCACCATTGCACGATACGTCTCTGCTAACTTTAACACAAGTAGCTTCCTATACAACACAGTACAAGCATTAACAGACTCGACACTATTCGATGTCAAATAGTTGTAACGCACTAATGGGCAATGCGCTCGTGACCATCTCTGGGGACCAACTTGACAAAGTTTATCGTACGCATCAGGCTGAATATCATGTAGATGGCTCATGCTGCTTGAAAAATCTTCTGTTGTGTAAGCCTTGCATATTTTCCAGAATAGAGCCTTTGTTTTATCTCTTTTCAAAGATAGGTTCATCATTAAATGACGACAACATACAGCATGATATGCTAAAGGGAATTCATTCTGTACTACCAAAGCTATAGCAGCATGCCTGTCAAATATGAATAGAAAATTGGGGTTATCACCTATACATTCTTTAAGTACAGACATCCACCATGACCAACATGGACCTGTTTCCCCTTTGCATATACCAAAAGCAATTGGCACAATTTGGTTGTTTCCATCCATGCCGACAGCTATCAGATTTGTTCCCTTGTATTAACCCTTTAAGTGTGCCGCATCTATTATAAGTAATGGTCATAGATAACTCACGAACGTACGAATCTGAAATTAAAAAACGTTATAATAATTCTATGGTAACCTACTATTATTTAATAAATAAAAAAGATGATCGTGACTTACCGACGCACCACGGGCAATGAATAACATCTCGAAAACTCCTTTTCCGTCTGTTTTTATACGTGCTACCGTCCCTTCGTTTTTTCGTTCTAGATTATAACAAAAATACGGAAGCATCTCAAAAGATTCATACGGTGAACCCCTTATCTGTTGTATACAATATTCCTTCCCTCTCCATGCTTGTTTGTAAGATATATTTATTTTATACTCTGACATTATATCTTGTTGTATATCTTTCCCTTTTAAAACATGCTTAGTATCTTGTAACTTTGAAGTGAGAATGTGAGCAATAACTTTTTTGTTTGCATTTCGATGGTTAGGATATGTTTGGGTTTTTGGACATGTGTGAACATCATTAAAAAATGTAACGCTAAGCTTTTCAGTTTTCCCCCAACGGGTAGCACGAATCTTCCACTCACATTCATTAAAATGAAAGCATTTCAATGCATACCTTTCTGGGGCTGACCTATCATTCAAAAATTGGTAACCCTCGTCTAAAGCTTTCAATCTAATAGCCAAGTCTAAAGCTTCTTTATTGTCAAAAATATTACCAACCTTAACTTCTGTTTCTTTTTTATAATCTTTTGAAAACATAGGTTTGGACTTGTAAAGTGGTGTGTCTGGAATGTTTGGTTTAAAAGACATGTATTTTTGCCATTTTTGGTAATTGGGTAGGGTGTTGTCATCCACAACGTCATCGAATTTATTTTTTTCATCTTCATATTCGTTGTAGTCTCCGAACGCAAAAGATCATTTAGGTTTTTCAAAATGGGACTCATTTTGATGATTTGATTCGTTGTTATGAAAATCACTTGTTCCAAAATTCAAATCCAGACCATTTTTGTCAAAAGACGTATTTGTAATATTATTAGATGGTCTGATGTTTTCCAAAGTTGTTGGTTCAAAGAAATTATAAAACATGTTTTCTTGATGGTTGTCCAAAAAACTTGTAGTATCGTATAATGTTTTATGTTGAGAAACATACAAACGTGCTACTTCATCTTCATAATTACAAGCACATTCAACAAAAAATTGTACCTCATTGTCGTCGGAGATATCAAAATTATCGTCAATGGACGACAGCTTAGCAGATAAATTTAATGGATAATTTGCTTCCAAATTGAATTTCTTCAACACCATTTCGTGTAACATTGTGTACGTCAAATCATCATGCAAAATGGAACCTCGATTCATTCCGTTATAATGAATCAAACATTTAAACTTTCTAATATTTGATCCCATAATTTTTATAGATTTCAAAGTGAATGACGTATTTTATCAGTTCGAGAAAATTTGATGATATATATATAAAAGTAATGAATAAATTTTTAGAAACATTGACTAGACAAGTTAATGAAATTTGTATTATCACTTGTTTTTGTAGCGATTTATGACATGATTTGACATTTGACTTGACATTTCAATGACTAAATAGAAATATTGACTAGACAAGTCAATGAAATTTGTATAATCACTTAGTATTTGTAGCGATTTATGACATGATTTGACATTTGACTTGACATTTCAATGACTAATAGAAACATTAACTAGACAAGTCAATGAAATTTGTATAATCACTTATTATTTGTAGCTATTTATGACATGATTTGACATTTGACTTGACATTTCAATGACTGAATAGAAACATTGACTGACAAGTCAATAAAATTTCTATCATCACTTAGTTTTTGTAGGATTTATGACATAATTTGACATTTGACTTGACAATTCAATGACTGAATAGAACAATGCAAAATTTCATGTACTTGTTAGACTAGTAATTTATAAGAATTTTTACACTATATATACTCATAACATTACCTTATTTTTACTTACAAAATCACCATACAACCTTATCTAACTTTTTCTTAAAGTAAATATGTCGGACAACATACCGTTTGACATTCAAATGGATATCATAAATAGAATTCCCGGGAAGTCTTTACTTTAATTTCGTGTTGTTTCAAAGCAATGGAAGTTTTTCATTGACAGTTTCGACTTCATTCGTAATTATGGCTGTCGTGAGATAAATACTTGTTGTTTTAATTTAAAGCTTTAGGCATAACAAGTTTATATCCATTCATTTGATGAAAATTTAGCATTTAGGAATTTTGATTCCAATTTAGATTTTTTCTCTCTAAGACTAGTTGCTTCATCTGAAGGGATATGGTGTTTTTCATTTTCGGAAAATTCATTCCTTGTCCTTTGGAACCCGTCAATGAAAAAATCGGTTGCAATATCAGTCCCTAATTACAGACAGCAACTTGATTCACCAAAAATGATATTTGGTTTTGGTATTTGTCCTGTCACTCTAGAGCCAACCATTTTGAAGATAAATTACCCGTTATACACTGACGGTCCATGGTATGTGTAACACCCCCAAAAATCAGGACAACGCAGCGGAATAGTAACATTGGGGTGCTACTTCAGGGCACAAAACACAAGTCACGGAAAACGACCTTAAAAGAGACGTTTAAATAAATTTCACATTCGTTATATTAAAATCAGAGTTTACAAAGGATCCCATTTATAATGCAATAGAAACATTTTGTTTATTTTAAAATAGAACGTGTCACACATATAATATCTCATGTTATCCCAATAGACTTGGCTATCATCAACCACTGTTGGCGCTTGATCCCTCCATACTAATTGGTAATAAAAAACAACATGTTATAACTCCACAATCTTTGGCATTTTTTGTTGAGGGACCTGGTAACCAAATAATTCATTGTAAGAGAATCGAAAATTACGGGGTTGTCATCCAGTTCCATTGAAGTAGCCACGCGTCTCTAATATGCTAATACGAGGGTCCAATCTCTTACTTGCTGCTCTAACATTAACATTCTGGTCTCACTTTTCATGGAGTCAAAAACATAAAATATTAAGTCAGCCAAGTTTATTGCTCCAGTCACCCAATGAACTCCCCCAGCGTTTATTGGCATATACACCTACAAATATTAAGCCAACAAAATAGGTCATATTCGAATTGTAAACCAATTATAAGTTTTTAAACACAATAAATCAACAAAATAAGTACCCAGGTAACATCATTCCATGATGGGAAAGGACGCACTGAACCATCCAATGTTCCGATATTGTGTGGATCCGTCAGTATCATGAAACAATTATTTTTCTTGACGTAAGCATACTGTACCCGATTTAGCTCAGGGGCTTATTTTTTTTTTTTTTTTTTTTTTCCAATTGGCATTTTCTGTCCTTTCTCTGATTAGGGATCTGAATCCATGAATTCATGTGCTGATTCATAAAACACAAACAAAATCAATATCTTTATTTGGAAATAATATTTACTAAATAATAATATGTGTATTAATAAACTTACATCACTAGACAACCAACCCTCTGGCCAAGACCGTTCACGCCTATACGTACACAGATGCGGAACTAGTTGCGGCCAAAAGAAACTGGGAAGTTTATAACCCTTCATATAACAATCTAAATAAATATCATAGGGGTTTTTTAAAAAGGAAAATTCCGTCATCGTTAACATTAAGGTGCATCCTCGAAGTAACCTAAAAAAACCCATGTTTAAAAAAACTATCTCAAAAAAAATTTGTTTCAATTATTTTATTAGATTATAATACAAGACTAACAAGAAATACCTTATCAGGGTCCACGGTTTGATAATTAAAATAATCATCAGTCTGTTGTACACCTGTTATGGTTACGTCATCTCCCGATACATTTTCATCCGCAAAAGTGTTGCCAAGATTCAGAGGTGATAATTTCTTAGTCTTGCCCTTTTTCTTTGTTTTATCAATCCTTTTTTTAGTTAACACAGTAGTAGGAGGCAAAACCGTATAGGGACTCAGCATATAAACGCTTGGTTGGGGTTCCATCCTTGCTCGATCACATAAATTCTAAAAAACAATTATTAGTTAATGATGTTTAGTAATATAGAATCATACTCGTAAATAAGTTCATGATTACCGGGTCCAATATTCCAGCATCCTAACGACGAGAGGGGATAAGGGGTGGCAAATTTGGAGAATAAGATGTCATCGGGTTTTGCCATAACTTTATTACCATGGCTGCATTTCTGTGAAGGGAGGATAGAGGGTTGCGAATTTGGGAGTACCAAATACGATGGATTAGGTTTGCCAATTTGATGGAGAAAAGAAAACCAATTTGACTGATTTGCGTGGTTTGCCAATTTTGATGGCGTTGTCTATTAAGAATGAGCTGTTATTGTTGTTTGCCAACTTATGAAAAGAAGACGGAACACCCTGTGGACAACCATTAAAATTACATAAATATAATAATTTATTACTTTTCTAACAAAGGAAAAAAATTTTTTTAGACCTGGAAGATAGCTCTGGCAAATCACTAATATAGCTTGACTCAAAATGTTAGATCGGCAATGATTGTGTTGTGTTAGCTTCTGGCACCCGTCTCATATACTTTATAAACCTAGTCATTTTTTCGTACATATCATCATTCTTTCCCTTCATCTGCTGATACCCCCTTCGTTGTTCCTCAAATTCTCGATACATTTCAGATGGAACTTCAAGATAATTGTTTCGGTTTTAAAGACGATCGAGGTATCTTGTTCGTTCTTCAAAACTCGCCCATCAAAGTAATGCCCCCTACTTGAAAACCCACCATCGCGATCGAGCTCAGTTCTCATCCCGGTACAGTCTCTCAACAGAAAGGTAGTTGTCCCTTTAAAATAAAAAATAAAGGACATTCAATCTGAATTATTTAAATAAAAAAAAAAAAGATATTTTATCTTCCCCCAAAAAAAAAAAAAAAAATTTTTTTTACATTTTACAAACCATGGGGGGGGGGGGGGGAAGTGGGGGGGGGGGGGGGTTGGGGGGGGGGAACCCAAATAAAGATAAAATTTAATATTAAATGCAACATCAGGGTATAAGTGATGTGTATGATTAAAACTTATGCTGTGAAGGACCAAAGCAACTATTCGAGGTGACAAGACGATTAACGTGTATAATAAATCATTTGTCGCTGCTCGAAAAAGGACTCCAGTCCACGTCCTAAAAAAAATATTTCAGCTAATATAATAAACTAATAAAAAAATATTGCAAATTTAATATTAAAAAAGTAAAATTATGACATACCTTGAACGCCCAAGCAAATCCTTCATTTGTAGGATCACTGGCATATAAAGGTTGCCAACGTTTAACATTTGCATCCCTTAAATGCTTGTACAATGTCGGCCATACATATGAACCCCAAGGATAGTTATCCCAACTAACTCTATCATTCGCTAACCTTAGTATCCAATTAGGGACATGACGTCTATCCTCGACGCCTAATAACACTAACTGCAAAATGCCTACACAACATAGGCTAACAGCATCGTTGTCGTCTAATTTCTTAAACACATCACTCTCAATCATAAAATTGAAAAACATCCTTCCCTTCTTATAGTCCACCATCTAAATCTGAAGAAAACACCCTACGCCTAAATGGAATTGGGTCTTTTGCTTTATTATAATCAGTCGAATTTTCTACACCAAAACTTTAACCCACTTACTAGGCAAAATTCTTCCCTACCAAATTGAATATGAAAATTAACTATATGGTAATACAAAGGAATATTTTTTCATTTTCATTAACCTGTTAACTCTAAGTGTGGACCCAACATAAAAATGTAATAAAATACAATTCTACAGTCCAAATCATCCATATCTAAGAACCAACCAAAAATAAAATAAAAAAAAACAGGTTTGCCTAAATAACTCTTCACGTATAGTGCCCCTAATTAAACTTCTAATCATTTTTATCAAAGTTAACTTACTCCTGCATGTCACAAAAACACGTGGTACCTAAATATAAACATAAACATATATTACTAGAAATACAAACATGAAATAAAAAATACAAAATTACGTAACATAAAAAAATTTTTACCTCGATATCGCTCAAATCCATCTTGTTAACGTAGTAACCAAAAATAATACTTTCACACAAACACCCGGGCAAAACAACTTAACAAACCCTCAAAAAACCACAAACCCGCCAACAAATTTTTAGGATATTTCGTTCAATAAACAAATGTTGTTTGGTTTTCAATTGTAGTATGAATTTTACATTACAACAAGTATAATTTATAGGATACGAATTTTGGAAAAATACAATTTGATACTATTAGATATGACATTTCTTTACCAAGCATTAGTCATTTCGTAACATAGAATTGTTAAATCAAGGCGTGCCTCCTAAAACGATACTCGCTGTTACTATTGCGCGAGTAACTAAAAAAATACAAACTCGCTCCCTGAATTGCGAGCAACTGACACGACAATTTAGGGCTTGTTTTTTTCTACGATAATAACTATGTGGTGTATATGGGAGTGACATGTGTATTTCGAGTTGCTAGCTGCCCATTTTGCGCGAGCAACATTGCTATATTGGTAATGTCAGAGTTTCATGCTCTCTGCAAGAAAACGTTATATGCAGATGGTTACTTTGGTAAATTTCGCTTTTTTCTTTTGATACACATGGAATTTAGTATTATAGGGGTTTTTGGCCAGCGAATTTTACGAATATGACCTTTTGGGATGCGTGTTATCCCGCAGAGACCCATCAGCTTTTACTTTTCGAAAATAACCTTTTAAATCGCGCAAGGTATGGAGTGATCAACTAGATCGACACGTGTCACGTCTGGGTTGAAAAGTAATAAAAAATGAAGTTGATATGGTGATTTCTTTTTTTTCAAAAGTTGATCGCGCATAATAACAAGTGATCATCACACTTAAATATTTTAGTTTATCACGCCACATACAAGCAAAGATTATATATGAGTTTCAAATCTAACCCTAGACTTTTTGATATTTACAATTTTTTTATATAACAAACTTTATTCATCAAATATTTACAAATATCTAGCGCATTCGTTAATAAAAAAATACCGCTGCGGAGAGCTCTGAATTACGAACAAAACGAGCCCAATATTGATATTCTTTTGACGTACGTACGATTTTATAAAAAATGTTACGTTTGATACCAAATATTTCAAATATATATATATATATATATATATATATATAATATTTTCATAATCTATATATTATATATATATATATCTATATATAGTATTATATGTTGTGTGTGTGTGTGTGTGTGTGTTTGCGTTTTTACAAAAACAACCCTAAACCTTTTAATATTTACAATTTTTTATATAACAAACTTTATTCGTCAAATATTTACAAATATCTAGCGCATTCGTTAATAAAAAAAACCCGTTGCGAAGAGCTTTAAATTACGAACAAAACGAGCCCAATATTGATATGCTTTTGACGTACGTACGATTTTAAACTTTTGTTTATGAAACTAAAAACGCTAACTTTTTATATTTTTCGTACGTCTACATATATATGTAAACGGTTTAGATTTTCATACGTTTACATATATATGTAGACGTACGATAAATATAAAAAGTTGGCGTTTTTAGTTTCATAAACAAAAGTTTAAAATCGTACGTACGTCAAAAGCATATCAATATTGGGCTCGTTTAGTTCATAATTTAGATCTCTTCGCAACGATATTTTTTATTAACGAATTCGCTAGTTATTTGCTAAATATTTGACGAATAAAGTTTGTTATATAAAAAAATTGTAAATATCAAAAGGTTTAGGGTTGTTTTTGTAAAAACGAAAAATATATATTTATATATCAAACTTTAACATTTTTTATAAAATCGTACGTACGTCAAAAGCATATCAATATTGGGCTCGTTTTGTTCGTAATTTAGAGCTTTTTGCAACGTTATTTTTTTTATTAACGAATGCGCTAGATATTTGCTAAATATTTGACGAATAAAGTTTGTTATATAAAAAAATTGTAAATATTAAAAGGTTTAGGGTTGTTTTTGTAAAAACGCAAACATATATATATTTATATATCAAACTTTAACATTTTTTATAAAACCGTACGTACGTAAAAAAACATATCAATATTAGGCTCGTTTTGTTCGTAATTCAGAGCTCTTCGCAACGGTATTTTTTTTATTAACGAATGCGCTAGATATTTGTAAATATTTGACGAATAAAGTTTGTTATATAAAAAAATTGTAAATATTAAAAGGTTTAGGGTTGTTCTTGTAAAAACACAAACATATATATATATATATATTATACTATTTATATATTATATTATATATATATATATATATATATATATATATATATATATATATAGACAAGCGTTCATGTGAGAAAGCTAATTTTTGTAAGAAGGAAAGAAGACATCTTAGCCTTTTATTAACCCCTCCTTTTTAAGATCTAATGGCTTAAATTAGACTAGATTTTTGCACTAAATTTACACTAAAAAAAGTGGAAGGGCCTTTTTGTAATTTCATACCTAAAAATAATACGGGTCTTATTGAAACTCCCTCATTTGTTACATACCAAAAAAATCAACTTTATTTCTCTCTCTCATTAGTCATTCCCGTCTAGTTCACACACTAAAACACACACTCACGAAAAACACTACCTAATCTTCGACGTTTTGGATCATCTTGCCAGGGACTGATGCGGAACGTATTCCAATGGATCCAGTTGATGTTTTTCTTATCTAATCTGATATAAAGAATAACTTTTTAACAATCTTTTGATGATGAATCCGTGTGTTAATCAACCTTTAATCAGAAATCTTTTGAAACGATGTGCTAATGTGGATTCAGATGCTAAGGTACTTATTTTCAACTAATTAATAATATTATTGTTTGTAATTATAAAGTATGTGTTTATACTGTGTATTTATTTTGTCACATGTGAAGATGCTATATGATGCTCTATGTAATTGATTATTTTAGATATATTACCTTTGTGTCTCAGTTTTAGTTGAAATGAAGCGTCGGTTTAGTGTTTTGATCTTAATCTTCGGCGTTGGCTGTTGCGTCTGGTTAGGAGATATTGATGTCTAATAGACGATTATTTAATTTTAGTAAGAATATATTCGTCGGTGAAAAAGGAATGAAGCTTTGATGTTACTAGCGATTTTGTATACTAGAAGTGCAAAAATAGGAGATATTGATGTTTAATGGACGATTATTTTAGTTTACTAAGAATATCTTCACGCGTGAAAATTATTAGCAAGGAATATCTTCACGTGTGAAAATTATGAGCAAGGAATATCTTCACGTGTGAAAATTATCAGCAAGGAATATCTTCACGTGTGAAAATTATCAGCAAGGAATATCTTCACGCGTGAAAATTATCAGCAAGGAATATCTTCACGTGTGAAAATTATCAGCAAGGAATGAAACTTGGATGTTACTAGTGGATTTTTTATACTAGAAGTGCAAAAATAGGAGATATTTTTGTTTAATAGATGATTATTAAGTTTAATAAGAAAATCTTCACGCGTGGAAATTATCAACAAGGAATGAAACTTTGATGTTACTAACGGACTCTTTCTCGTTGCACTTCCTCTTTTTAAGTACTCTATCATCTATGTAACAGATATGGGCATATGGCTCAAAGGAAAAATAAGTGTTCCATCCACAGATATGTTTTATGTTTTTTTATCATCTTTAATTTCTTGACATCGCCTAAAGGAAAAATAAGCTACGAGAAAGAATAAACAAATATGGCTTCCTATTGAGTACTCTTATTGTGGTTCTTGTATTTATAGTGTTTTTGTTGATAACACATCCTACACCTTTTGTAGTCGCTAGTTCCTTATTATTTAACTACTGTTTTCGTTTTATGGTCTTGTGGATTGTGTTCTCTTTCCGTAGTATGGCAAAACTGAATAGGTAAGTCAATTAACTTATTTAGGATCAGTATAAGTGAATCTAGATAAGTTAATTGCCTTACCATGCTGTGGATATATGGTTGGAACCATATGATGCTGTTGATATGTGGTTGGAACCATATCATGATGTTGATATGTGGTTGGAACCATATCGTGTATAAGTCCACCGAGCCTAAAGATATGTGGCTGTCAACATGTTTGGAAGCCTAGTGGTGAGTGGTAACTACAGCCTCTAATACACTTATGAGCTATACTTATTCATTAGAGTCAAGGGGTACTTAAAGGATGTCAGGATGTGCTTTTTTGAATCGGATTAGTACAACTTTAAGAAATCTGATTTACATTGTAGTTAAGTAAGGGGTGTTTGGATGTGCATATGGAAAGTGATGATAATGGTATACAAGTAATTTTACTCTGCCCATGAATGTTAATCTTGTTGAAGCTATTATAAAAATGAACATTTTACGTTGCAACTAGTATCAAAATGAATATTAAAATATTTTGTGACTGCTAAAATTATAAGATAACCATAAAATGCATTAGGTTAACATGTTTTGAAACCAAGCATGTTACATATCATAATGCTTTTAGTATCAAATTCGACAATTAATATTAGTAGTATCCTTAAGTTTTAAGCATTGCTCTTACTAGCTATATTTGGTATCCCGCTGTTTTTTTGTCTGTATTCCTGATATGTGTGAAAACACATATCTATTTTATATCAAAATAAACCCAATAAAGACCAAAAACATAATAAAAATGGCAAAGATATGCTTGTTTTTGTGTTTTGTATGTGCAGGTACGGATAAAGCAAAAACCACAAGAAAACGGTCAAATCCAGATAAACACGAACACGAGAACAGAAGAGCACGCAAAAAGCCAAGAGAAAGCTATCAAAGTCAAAAGTGGTCAACCTCAGTCAACCTTTGGTCAAACAAAGTCAAACCACAAAAAGATAAATCCAAAAGTTACAATTCAGTCCCTTAATAAAACCAAAATTACAAAAGTAGTCCCTAATCCCTAAATGTTAACACCCGTTAACATTTATAAAACTAAAGTTAAAAAAAT
>BQNB010043694.1:2407-45349 GCA_026074375.1 Tanacetum coccineum | reverse complement strand
TAACAACCTGAAGATCTATGAACTAGAGGTCAAAGGGACATCAAACTCAAGCACAAACACAAAAAACGTAGCCTTTGCATCCTCAAACAGTACCAACAGTACAAATGGAGCAGTTAATATCATTCATGGTGTTACAACTGCTAGCACTCAAGCTACTGCTATTAACTCAACAACAATTGATAACTTGAGTGATGATATTATATGTGCTTTCTTTGCAAGTCAACCAAACTGTCTATAATTTGAAAATAAGGACTTGTAACAAATTCATCCTGATGATTTAGAAGAGATGGATTTGAGGTGGCAGATGGCTATGCTAACAATGAGGGCAAGAAGATTCTTGAAGAACACAGGAAAGAAGTTTTCTATGAATGGTACTGAGACCATTAGGTTTGATAATTCCAAGGTAGAGTGTTACAACTGCCATAAAAAAGGGACACTTTGCAAGGAAGTGCATGGCTCTAAGGAACCAAGAAAATAGGAATAGGGAGAACACAAGAATGGTTATTCTAGTGGATACAACTACTTCTAATGCTTTGGATGGTTCTGGTTATGATTAGAGTGATTAAGTAGAAGAAGGTCCAACTAACTTTGCACTCATGGCTTACTCTTCCACAAGTTCTAACTCTGGGGTATCTACTAATTCAAACTGTTCATCATCTTGTTTAGAAAATGTTAAAATTCTTAAAGAACAAAATGAACAACTGTTAAAAGACTTAAGGACATCTAAGTTAAATGCTATTGCTTATAAAACAGGTTTAGAGTCTGTAGAAGCAAGACTTCTAGTCTATAAGAAAAATGAGTCTGTTTATGAGAAGTAGCCATTACAGAGCTTAGTAAGAAGTTGGAACTAGTTAAAAACAAAAAGATGAAATTCAGCTAACAGTAGAAAATTTTGAGAATTCATCTAAAAACTTAAGCAAACTAATAGACTGTTAGATAGTTGATAAGTGCAAAACAGATTTAGGGTATAATGCTGTTCCATCTCCCTATACAGGAAACTTTATTCCTCTAAAACCTGATTTGTCATTCTCTGGTTTAGAAGAGTTTACAAGTGAGCCTATAGTTATTAAGCATGTAGCCGAGAACAGTAAAGCTAAGGCTAGTGAAGAAAAGCCTAAAGCAGTTAGGAAGAATAATGGTGCTCCAATTATTGAGGATTGGGTGTTTGATAATAAGGAAGATGATGTGGGGTGTTCTAATAGTGAGGAAGAAGATGTGCCTCAGGACTAAAGATAGAGTTGTTATACATAGTTTTGCTAAAATAGTTTGTTAAATCTAAAGAGCAAGTAAAAATCTCTAGGAAAACAATTTTTTAAACAGGTAAATCAAAATAGGATAGAACACACTAGTCTAGAGGAACCAAAGAAAACTAGAATAATTGAAGTCTCAAAAACTGGGAAGTAATTTTAGATGATAACAAAGCTGTATGTGTGTGGAAGTTTTGATCACCTGCAGTATGATTGTAATAACCATTAGAGACAATTTAATAATAAAAAGATGGTAAAACCTCATAGTGTGGAACTATACTCAAAGGGTGAATCACCAGAATTTTTCTAGAATGACTCACCTCAGTCTTAAAAGGAACATGGTTCCAAAAGCAGGTATTTAAAGTCCTGGCATAGTATCACTTACTACTGCTAGACAGTTGTACTACTTACCTAGAAACAATAGTGAATAGTGCAAGATCAATGACAAATGTTTTTACAAAGTACGTTAACTGTTAGAAGGCATAACAAGAAATTACAACATTTAAAAACCAGTAATTTAATCACGAGGGTTAAATACTGTTAAGGATAAAAATGTTAATGCAGATAGGCCAAAAGTTAGCGTTAATGCGGGTAGCCAAAAGTAGTACTTAATGCTGTTAAGTGGAAATAGGTTAATGCTGTTAAGGCCTCAGCTTGTTGCGTTTGGAAACCAAAGACTAAAGTAATGACATGTGCTAAACACAACATTCGACCAAAAAGAGAGTCAATATCCTGTCTCATAAAGCCAGGTAGCAATCTATCACCATCCTCTCGAGGAATAGCGGTAGTAGATGATTCATCTACCTCATAGACACTAACAAGAACAGTCTCATCCTCATGCTCAATTGGATTTTCAACCTCAATCTCATCATCAGGTTTAGACTCAGAAGCAGGCGGCGAAGGATTAAGAGGATCCACCTCTTCGTAAGGATATGTCAACTTCAGCTCATTCTTATCTTCCTCAATGTCGATCTCCATATCATCTTCATCTTCTTGAGGATCTTCTTCTTCCTCAAATTCGTCTTCTTTTGGGTCTTCGTCTTCATCTTCTAAGACATGTTGATTCGGCTCAACAATGGGTACGTCATGATCATGATCGGGAGGAATCACATTCACCATGATAATCTAGATAATACCATATAATACTTACTTAATAGCGTATCACTTCTTATTATTATCAGAACACTATTATCAAAATAACAATTCGCATAAAAACGCAACAAACAAAAATTTACAATTCGCGACATTCTCGATCCGCATATATCTTAGTTATATTTCAAACATACATAATGGTAGTTATCATATAATCACATGACATTTTATGCATACAACACATGCACAAATGCACCAATACCTAATACTTTATGCATCCAACACATGCATAAATATCCATACATATAATACATACATAAATATACTTACACATAACAATTAATAAATGTACCTTACATGTAACCAATGGCAACGAGGAGTATCGGCGTGCGTGTAAAAGCGTCATAGTTTAGGTTTTTCAAAAGACTCGACCTAGTTCCTTACAATCTTAGACTCTTGACATACTTTGATATCTAAAATGACTTCAATCCGAGTTTTGAAAACAACCTAGTTCTCTACAACCGAAGCTTCTGATACCAATCTGTAACACCCACCCCGAGGGGCATCGGATTGCGCAGCGGAAATTAGCAATTTGGTGTTACTAAATAGCATCCGTCACCATGATAATAGAAAACGACTCAAATAAGACGTTTACCAAACATGTGTTCCATAAATATTCAGAGTTAAAAGTGCGTTTAGGTCCCATAGAATCGTAACCACCGTCTATTAAAAACCATGAAAAACAAATTGTTTTTAAATAAAAGACATTGTTTTAGACACAACATAAGATATTGTTTTTGAAAGACCGGAACACACAAGAAGCCTTTCCCTAAAATCCATCACCACACACACGACACCTCCACGCCATCATTGCCTTCAGCCTTGGTTACCTAGGATAAAACATGTTTAAAACGTCAACAACAAAGTTGAAATTCATAGAGTTTAAATTAATTAATAAGTAAAAACCTTTGAACACATTATTAGTTCTCGTGAAAACAAAGCAACAAATGCAATGTATAGCAACTTCTTTTCTTTCACGCAATAAGCTCATGACACCGAACGTTAACAAAATATATGATATTTCATATGCTAAAAGGTGCCCCAAACAAGGTATTATTGTCATATACCTACTAACTTCTAATAACAAAATGTTCGTTTGACAGGGTGGTCACAAGGATTCAAACCCCGGACAGGCTTGTCAAACCCAAAAGATCTATTTAATGCATTAGCGTTTACCTCACAACA
Organism: Tanacetum coccineum; assembly: GCA_026074375.1. Taxonomy (NCBI): domain Eukaryota; kingdom Viridiplantae; phylum Streptophyta; class Magnoliopsida; order Asterales; family Asteraceae; genus Tanacetum; species Tanacetum coccineum. Next base: position 41,765 of record BQNB010043694.1, on the reverse strand, counting down.
AGGCAATTAATGATTCATGAAATAAGGGACTTCAACAATAGCAACTTATGCGGAAAAAATCTCATATTCGGGTCCAACATACCATAAAATCATATGTGTTCGATTTATAAAACAAACATGTATCCCTTTCGCGGGTTTAAATATTTAAAAGAATTTAATGCGAGGCTATGAACTTACCTTAAGCAAATGATCCAAATCAATCAATCAAATCAACAAGCGCAATAACTTCACGTCTCGACCGCGACCTATATAGTACATATATATCGGCACGTGACTAAAAGTATAACATATCAATATATGCATACTTTGCTAAATCATATATATATAATATATATAAATAATATAAAATATAGAGAGAGAGAGAGAGAGTAGGGATCCAGTGAGAAGTAAATTAAAATAAGAAGTGGTGAGAAGTAACTAAAACCACACATTTGAGATGCAACGACTTGCATTAGATGCATTTTTATTCATTTAGATGCACCATTTTGAGTTTCGAACGTTAATTTGATGCGTAGATGGTGCAAATTGATTTTTATGATTTTGGCACATGCAGAGGAACAAAAAACAAGAGAAAAAATGAAATGCATCTAATATACGTATATGCATCTAATTAAAAGCTAGAAAACACATTATGATGCGTTATAATGCATCTAAGATTATAGAGATGCATCTAATTTAAGTCGGTGCATCTCGAATAGCGCTATAGTTACTTCTTATTCCTTCTTATTTTTTAAGAAAACTTCATATTATGATCCTAACTAAATATATATATATAATATATACTATAATATTAATATATATATATATATATCACTATTACGTATACACAATCATATACTAGAATCTCCAAGTGCGACGCAAAACATTTCGCTTTGACTTACTTAACAATATCACAACGTTTTCAATAAAGTTTCCATTTTTAGAAAGCTTGCCGAAAGTAAAGATAATATAACCCAAACTTATCATTAGCGCGCTTATTTAACTAACATAACGAATCTTTGCTTGTATAAACTATATCAACAGTGATACGCAAGTTTGCCTTCAAAATCAAAACTTCGTAGTTGACTTTTTACCCAAAAATAACCCAATCTTGACTCGGCCGTAAAATCTTCGTTTTTAGGAGTTACAAGGCCTACCTTATATCAAAACGGACCTTAGAACATCCTTTATCATATTCAAAAGCCTAATTTAGATTTAAAAAATTTCTCGACACGCTATGGTTCAATGTAAACTTTATGGTCAACAAAAGTCAACACAAAGTCCTACAAAAACTTATTTTTACCAAAAATTTTTGATGGTGATTTTATGTTGGTGTTGTTGGTTCGAACGGAAAGGAGGAAAGGAGGAGGGAGAGACAAGAGAATGAAAATTTTTGGCTAAAAGAATTATAAGTGATATGTATGTCCTATTTATAGAATACAAGTTTGATCAATTGGCAATTTTAACCCCTCCTTTCATAAGTCCTTGCAAGTTTAATACAAAATGGTTATATTTTCGTTACTTAGCCGACCAAACACGGGTAACATCACGTTAGTAAATATTTTAAATCCGTCCCACTAAATATAGTTTAAAACCTTTATTAAAACGTTAAACCTCGTAAAACACGACCTTTAAACACGGTTTTTACAAAAACTCGGGGAAACGATGAAAAATACAAAATTAACATATTTTCACTCTCGGAGCAGTAAAATAAATTTTTCTGACTTTCTTAAATGCTAAAAACAAATAGAAACTAAATCACGGAATGAAATTCACCAATAAATGGAAATTCTCATCAACCACATATAGCATAACGACTATAATTATTTACGTAATTAAAAATAACTATCTTAGCTAAGGATAGACGTTGACCTGAAACTCGGGTTGTTACATTCTCCCCACCTTTAGGGAGTGACGTCCCGGCACTCAGCTCGTCTCATCCACTCTCTTCGCTTTGTCCTTACTTGTAAAGAGATGAGGGTACTTCTTCTTAATCTGATCCTCACGTTCCCAAGTAAACTCTGGACCTCTTTGCGAATTCCAACGAACTTTAACTATAGGTATCCGACTCTGCTTAAGTCGCTTGACCTCTCTATCAACAATTTCTACTGGTTCCTCAATCATATGCAACTTATCATCAAGTTGAATTTCTTCCATCAGAACTACAACATCACCTTCCGCTAAACACTTCTTAAGTATCAAACAAAGAAAAGTACTTAAGAATTCCCTTCAATTCTTCAAGGAAACTCCAACCGAATAACCTACCGGACTTCACTCTAGCTACAATCTTAATGGCCCAATGTACCTGGACATAACTTCCCCGCACTTTCAAAACGCACAACGCCCTTCCATGGTGATACCTTGAGCAATACCATATCACCAACTTCAAATTCCAACGGCTTAAGTCTTTCTATTCGCATAACCTCTCTGGCGACTCGAGCAGTCAACACAATTCTTATCTGGACAATCTCTCAGTCGTATCGAGATCAACTCTGACCGGTAAGTTGCCTATCATCAACCTCACTCCAACATACAGTGATTCTACAACATTCTTCGTACAAAGCTTCATATGGTTCAGTCTTAATACGTTTGCGTGATAACGATGTTATATGAGAACCAACCATTTGGCAATGGCGAATCCGACTATTTCCAAAAGATCAATCACACATGCACGCAACATATCCTTCCGCGTTTGTCTTGTCCTTTCACGTTGACCATCGTTTTGAGGGTAGTAAGCCGTACGCATATCCACATTTGTCTCCAACCCTCATAAGCGATCTCTAAAAAATTTGCGTAAATGGCTATCTCGTTCCGAAATAATCGAAACAGGTACACCATTGCCTACTCACTATTTCCATCAAGACAAGTCCGCGTGAATTTTCTCCATACAACCGTTTATCTTCAATGGCAAGAAATAGTTGAGATTTGGTTTAGTCGGTCGACAATAACCCAAATCGTGTCATACCCACTCGGCGTTTTTGGCAGTCCGCTCACAAAATCCATAGTAATTCTTTCCACTTTTCCAACATGATCTTAGGTTGTTGCAGCAACCCAGACGGTTTCCTGATGCTCGGCCTAACTTCGCATAAAAAAAAAGAAAGTCCAAACACTTACAACATACGTGCAAATAATCCGCTTTCATATTCGGCCACCAATACAACAACTTCAAATCTTGATACATCTTATCCGATCCCGGATGGATAGAATACTTGGACTTATGCGACTCATGCATAACCAAATCTCTCAATCCACCGAATCGCGGCAACCAAACATGATTCCCAAAACAACGTGTTCCATCAGGGCGAAATTCAAATATCGGCTTAATCAATCTCCCCAAATTTTCTGCTTTTACATTCTTTCTTTTCATGGCTTCTCCCTGAGCTTCACGAATCTGCTTCGGTAAATCATTGTGAACAGTCATCATCAAAGCTCAAACACGCAATGGCTTTTCCCTTCCCTTCCGACTTAAGGCGTCAGCCACCACATTCGCTTTTCCAGGATGATACCGAATTTCACAATCGTAATCACTCAACAACTCAATCCACCTTCGTTGTCTCAAGTTCAACTCTTTCTGATTCAGGATATATCGTAGGCTCTTATGATCGGTGAAAACCACACACTTCGTCCCATACAAATAATGTCTCCATAATCTAAGAGCGAAAACAACGGCTCCTAACTCTAAATCGTGAGTAGTGTAATTCTCTTCATGGACCTTCAATTGTCTAGAAGCATACGCTATCACTTTCTCTCTTTGCATCAACACGGCTCCATAACCTTTAAGAGATGCGTCACAATACACCATGAAATCTTCCGTTCCTTCGGGCAATGCTAAGATCGGTGCACTACACAACTTCTGCTTCAACGTTTGAAAAGCTTCTTCTTCTTCTTTTCCCCACTCGTATTTCTTATTTTTCTGAGTCAACTTAGTCAGTGGCTTAGAAATCAAAGAAAACCCTTCAATAAACCTCCGATAATACCCAGCCAATCCAAGAAATTGCCTCACCTCCGTCGGCGTCGTTGGTGCAGCCCAACTCTTAATGGCTTCGATCTTGGCAGGATCAACATGAACACCACTACGATCAATCACATGACCCAGAAATTGTACCGAATCTAGCCAAAAATCACACTTTGAAAACTTGGCGTACAATCTCTCTTTCTTCAGCAGCTCCAAAATAATCTTCAAATGCTTTCCATGCTCTTCTTCGTCCTTGGAATAAACCAAAATATCATCGATGAACACTATGACAAACTTATCAAGATATGGCTTGCATACTCGGTTCATCAAGTCCATAAACACAGCAGGCGCATTAGTCAATCCAAACGGCATTACTTGGAACTCAAAGTGACCATACCGAGTTCTAAATGCAGTAATCAGAATGTCTTCCTCTTTAATGCGTAACTGGTGATATCCTGATCGCAGATCGATCTTAATACACGCTAGACACCTTGCACAGATCAAAAAATCATATAATTCCTCGAAAGGATAAACGATTCTTGACAGTCAACTTGTTCAACTCGATAATCTATACACATCCTAAAAGATCCATCTTTCTTTTTCACAACAAATCGGTGCTCCCCGAGGTGCTGAACTCGAACGAATAAATTCCTTATTCACAAACAGCTCTTGCAATTGGCCGACAGCTCTTTCATCTCAGCGGTGCAATCTATATGGTGCACGAGTAACAGGTGCGGCCCCCGGACTAGATCAATTTGAACTCTCCTTGCCTCGGTGGTGGTAGCCTGGTAGCTCCTCAGAACACCTCAGGAAAGTCACGAATACAGGCACTCTTCAATTCGATTCTCTTCGACTTGCTCTCTGTAACGTATAGCCAAAAACAAAATGACAACCCTGCCCGACAATACTTACGGGCCTGATACAGGAAAAAATCTTCTTCGAGATCCACTTATGTCACCTTTAAATATCAACGTTTTAATTACCATACGATATACGAACAACTTTCTCGCCACAGACGATAACACATCGGCGTGACAAGCCATCCATCCTATGATGACGTCAAACGTACCAGCTCAATCGTCCCTAAGATCTATCAAAAATATGGTTCACTAAACTCAAAGTGTAACCTTTCAAAACAGTGTTCGTACTAACTATCCTTTCGTCAACCCCGCACCCTATAACCTACGTTCCTAACTATCCTTAATTTTAATTAGTTTAGATATCGAGCAATAAACCTAAACCTATTATTACACAAAACTCCTATCGTAACACAAATCAAATAAAACAATAAGCGATATCGGTTATTAGCAAAACGTACTAGTAAACCACATTCGGACCCTTCGCTCAGGTCCTTATAGCCATAAGCTCGACCACGAACATCTCCAACTTCTTCTTGCTTCACCCTCTTCGGAATCGTCCTAGTAGACCCTTGCTCACCACAATCATAACAAGTCCAAATAGGCTGAGCGTTAGCACCCGTAGCAACACTCTTCTCCCTACAATACCTTGCCTTATGTCCAACCTTTCCACACTTGTGACATTTGATCGTACACTGACCAACATGGCGAGTAAAACAACGTTCACACAAAGGAAGCTTTCCATCAGGAGGAGCGGTAACCATGGCTCGCGCATTTCCTTGCTTTTGGTTATTCTGCAAAGTCTGATGAGAGTTATCCTTTGATTGCCCTTACCACTACTATTTCCACCTTGAAGGTTTTCCCACTTTCGCTTCTTACTTTTAAAATTCATTTCATTTTTAACTTAGAGACATACGTACTGCTCAATCAAAATCAGCCAACTTAGATTGATGCACTTCACCCTTGATATTATTCATCAATCCTCGGATGTAAGCATCAACCTTCACTCTTTCTGGCTCTACCATTCTTGGACACATCAATGCAAGCTTATTGAACCTCTGAGTAAGCATCATGTCCATACTCCTTAATCTTCAAGTTCCACAACTCGTGCTCCATACGTTGTATCTCTTCTATCGGACAAAACTCAGCAGTCATCAGTTGCTTCATCTCAGTCCAAGGCATTTGGTTCACAGTCTCCAAACCCATAGTTGCAACTTTAGTTTTCCACCAAGTCAAAGTTGGTCCTTCCAATGTAGCAGCAGCAAACTTTACCTTCTTACACTCTCAGTTTTCTCGAACCACCTTCGCAATTCGACAGCTCCTTCAACCCCATGAAAGGCAGCAGGATTGCACTTCATAAACCCAGCAAAAGTGCACTCACGAACAGCAGGTGCAGTGTCTCGACCCCTAACTGGCCCAGATCCACTAGCATCGTTCCTAACATTCGCTTGCCTTGCCCGCTCAGCAGCAATAGTGGCATCAACACTTTCCTTGATCATTCGGCGAATAGCAGCTTGAGTCATAGGTGCAGACTTTGGAGGCATGATTCTGTCACGTCACACAGAAAACAATCTGGTAAGCATTCATAACATGATACTCTCATAACATGATATAATGACAAATCAACCACAACAACAGCCACACAACATCAAGTAGTAATCAAAAGATAGTCATTCATTTTTCATCACAAAGAGTTAATACATAGTTGCATTATTTCATGAAATGATACAAATCGTTACAACCAATAGTACTAGTTCTACCAACTGAGGACTCAGTTTAGTGATTACACAACAAAAGAAACTACAATTAAAACTAAACTACTACACATCAGGAGGAGATCCTCGCGGCTCAGACAAAGGACTCTTCTCATCTTCAATCGGAACATCAATAGCTTCATTCGGTCTTTCTTCAAACACAAATCCCCTATGAATCATCTCTTGATAGAACTCATGAGCTCGAACTCTAGTCCAATAGAGATATCTCTCAACTCGTTCATTATGCATACGAAGGAATGTGTTGCTCAACCTCGCTTCTTCGAGTTCCTTCTTTAGTTTCTTACACTCCGCTTTTTCTTCAACCTTCTCAAGCTTCTGAACCAACTTTTCCATTGCTGCAGTTTTTTGATCCCACACTAAACGTCACTTCATACCCAAATCCAAAATTAATTTACCAGAAAACTTATCCTTTGCCTTTCTTTTCTTCTCGACCAATGCATGTGCCGTCTCGCGACCACACAATCGTCTCAAAAAATTTGAGCCCGCCCGTCGGACCACGTGTGGCGGGAATAATTTCGACTTATAATAAGTCAATTGCTCAATCTCATGAAGCCTGGTAGCAATCTACACTCATCCCTCGTCGAGAATAGTGGCGTAGACATTCACCTACCTCATAACACGAACAGAACATTCTCAACCTCTGCTCAATTGATTCTCAACCTCAATCTCATCATCAGAGTTCAAACTCGAAGTAGCGGCGAGATTAAGAGGATCTACCTCTTTCGTAAAGGATATGTCCAACTCCGGCTCATTCTCATCTCCTCAATGTAAATCTCCATATCATCTTCATCGTCGTGAGATCTTCGCTTCTCAAATTCGTCTTCTTTCGGGTCCTTCGCTTCATTCTAAGACAAGTCGGGAACAACAGGGCACATCATGTGATTTGGCTCATCAACATGGTACAGCATATCATGATCGGGAGGGAACAACATTCACCATGAGGACTAGAAAATATCATATGAATACTTACTTAATGGCCGTATCACTATCCTTTTTTTTCGGAACACTATTATCAAAATAACGGTTCGCATAAAAGCGCAACAACAAAATTTTACAATTCGCGACCTTCTCGATTCGCATATATCTTAATTATATTTCAAACATATATACTAGTAGTTATCATATAATCACATGACATTTCATGCATACAACACATGCACAAATGCACCCATACTTAATACTTTATGCATCCAACACATGCATAAATATCCATACTTAACCAATCACACATATAATACATACATAAATATACTTACACCAACAATTAATAAATGTACCTTACATGTAACCAATGGCAACGAGGAGTATCGGCGTGCGTGTAGAAGCGTCATAGTTTAGGTTTTTCAAAAGACTCGACCTAGTTCCTTACAATCTTAGACTCTTGACATTACTTTGATATCTAAAATGAATACAATCCAAGTTTTGAAAACAACCAAGTTCTCTACAATCAAAGCTCTAATACCAATCTGTAACACCCGCCCCGAGGGGCATCAGATTGCGCAACAGAAATTAGCAATTTGGTGTTACTAAATAGCACCCGTCACTACGATAATAGAAAACGACTCAAATAAGACGTTTACCAACATGTGTTCCAAAATTATTCAGAGTTAAAAGAGCGTTTAGGTCCTACAAAATCGTAACCACCGTCTATTACAAACCATGAAAAACATATTGTTTTCAAATAAAGACATTGTTTTAAACACCACATGAGATATTGTTTTTGAAAGACCGAAACACACAAGAAGTCTTTCCATAAAATCCATCACCACACGCACAACACCTCCACACCATCGTTGCCTTCAACCTTGGTTACCTGAGATAAAACATGTTTAAAACGTTAACAACAAAGTTGAGTGAAATTCATAGAGTTTAAATTAATCAATAAGTAAAAACCTTTGAACACATCATTAGTTCTCGGGAAAACAAAGCAACCAATGCAATATATAGCAACTTCTTTTCTTTCACGCAATAAGCTCATGACACCGAACGTTAACAAAATGGTATTTCATATGCTAAAAAGGTGCCCCAAACAAGGTATTATTGTCATATACCTACTAATTTCTAATAACAAAATGTCCGTTTGATAGGGTGGTCACAAGGATTCAAACCCCGGACAGGATTGTCAAACCCAATAGATCTATTTAATGCATTAGCGTTTACCTCAAAACAAGACAATTAACAGTTCATGAAATAAGGGACTTCGACAATAGTAACTTATGCGGAAACAATCTCATAATCGGGTCCAGCATACCATAAAATCATATGTGTTCGATTTATAAAACAAACATGTATCCCCCTCGCGGGTTTAAAAATATTTAAAAGAATTTAATGCGGGGATATGAACTCACCTTAAGCAAATGATCCAATTCAGTCAATCAATCAACAAGCGCAATAAACTTTACGTCTCAACCGCGACCTATATAGTACATATATAGCGGCACATGACTAAAAGAATAACATATCATATATTGCATACTTGCATACACACACACACACACACACACATATATATATATATAGAGAGAGAGAGAGAGAGTAGGGATCCAGTGAGAAGTAAATTAAAATAAGAAGTGATGAGAAGTGACTAAAACCACACATTTGAGATGCAACGACTTGCATTAGATGCATTTTTATTCATTTAGATGCACCATTTTGAGTTTCGAACGTTAATTTGATGCGTAGATGGTGCAAATTGATTTTTATGATTTTGGCACATGCAGAGGAACAAAAAACAAAAGAAAAAATGAAATGCATCTAATATACGTATATGCATCTAATTAAAAGCTAGAAAACACATTATGATGCGTTATAATGCATCTAAGATTATAGAGATGCATCTAATTTAAGTCGGTGCATCTCGGATAGCGCTATAGTTACTTCTTATTCCTTCTTATTTTTTAAGAAAACTTCATATTATGATCCTAACTAAATATATATATATAATATATACTATAATATTAATATATATATATATGTTGCATACTTGCATATAACAATCATATACTAGAATCTCCAAGTGCGACGCAAAACATTTCGCTTTGACTTACTTAACAATATCACAACGTTTTCAATAAAGTTTCCATTTTTAGAAAGCTTGCCGAAAGTAAAGATAATATAACCCAAACTTAGCATTTCATCTTAGTTTAACTAACATTACGAATCCTTTGCTTGTTATAAACTATATTCAAAAGTATACGCAAGTTTGACTTTCAAAAGTCAAACTTCGTAGTTGACTTTTTACCCAAAAATAACCCAATCTTGACTCGGCCGTAAAATCTTCGTTTTTAGGAGTTACAAGGCCTACCTTATATCAAAACGGACCTTAGAACATCCTTTATCATATTCAAAAGCCTAATTTAGATTTCAAAAATTTCTCGACACGCTATGGTCAAGTCAAACTTTCTGGTCAACAAAAGTCAACACAAAGTCATACCAAAACTCATTTTTACCAAAATCCAACCATTCCAACATGTTTAACTAGCCTAAAAACATGTACTAAAACCATCAAACTCATGTTCATACTTGAAATACTTTCAAACCCATTTTGCACTTGAATCAACTAGCTACAATTACATACATGTAATAACCATCAAATAAATCAACAAATAACAACAAGTAAACACTCACAAAGCTAGAACAAGACTTGACTTTGCTTCCCCCTTGACCAAACCGTACGGACGAACACAAAGACCAAACCAAACAACCTTTTCAAACCAAACCACTTCAATATAACAACAATCTATCAACTAGAAACACTTCCTTATACACCAAATCAATAGAAATTGACCAAAAACCCAACTTCTTAAATACTCATTGCATGTGAGGTTTCTTTAGTGGGATTTGTAGAGGATTGAACAAGGATTAATATGGTATAATCGGATTTAAATGCATGTAAGTAACAAATTTTTGATGGTGATTTTATGTTGGTGTTGTTGGTTCGAACGGCAACAAGGGAGGGGAGGACAAGAAAAGTGATTTTTTTTATAAAAGAATAAAATGAAAGATATGGTGTTCTATTTATAAAATTAGTCTTTAATATATTGACAAAACTAGTCCCTCCATACTCCATCTCTTTTAAAATTAGTACAAGTCATCCATCCTATAAATAACATTTGGCCAAAAACTTGAATCACATCACGTTTGTAAATATTTTAAATTCATCCCACTAAATATAGTTTAAAACCTTTAATAAAGCGTTAAACCTCGTAAAACACGACCTTTAAACACAGTTTTTACAAAAACTCAGGGAAACGACGAGAAATACAAAATTAACATATTTACGCTCTCGGAGCAATAAAATAAATTTTTCTGACTTTCTTAGATGCTAAAAACAAATAGAAACTAAATCACGGAATGAAATTCACCAATAAATGGAATTCTCATCAACCACATATAGCATAACGACTATAATTATTTACGTAATTAAAAATAACTATCTTAGTTAAGGATAAATGTTGACCTAAAACTCGGGTTGTTACATTCTCCCCACCTTTATGGAGTGACGTCCCGACACTCAACTTGTCTCATCCACTCTCTCCGTTTTGTCCTTACTTGTAAAGAGATGAGGGTACTTCTTGTTAATCTGATCCTCACGTTCCCAAGTAAACTCTGGACCTCGTTGAGAATTCCAACGAACTTTAACTATAGGTATCCGACTCTGCTTAAGTCGCTTAACCTCTTTATCAACAATCTCTACTGGTTCCTCAATCATATGCAACTTATCAACAAGTTGAATTTCTTCCATCAGAACTACAACATCACCTTTTGCTAAACACTTCTTAAGATTCGAAACATGAAAAGTACTATGAATTCCCTTCAATTCTTTAGGCAACTCCAACGTATAAGCTAAAGGACCCACTCTAGCTACAATCTTAAATGGCCTAATGTAACGTGGACTTAACTTTCCACGCTTTCCAAAATGTACAGCGCCCTTCCATGGAGATACCTTGAGCAATACCATATCACCTACTTCAAATTACAACGGCTTAAGTCTTCTATCCGCATAACTCTTCTGGCGACTACGAGCAGTTAACAAATGATTCTTAATCTGGACAATCTTCTCAATCGTATCGCGGATCAACTCTGGACCGGTGAGTTGGCTATCCCTAACCTCACTCCAGTATACCGGCGATATACACTTTCTTCTGTATAAAGCTTCATATGGTGCAGCCTTAATACTTGCGTGATAACTATTGTTATATGAGAACTCGACCAATGAAAAATGGCGATCCTTACTATTTCCAAAGTCAATCACACAGGTACGCAACATATCTTCCAACATTTGTATTTTCCTTTCACTTTGACCATTCGTTTGAGGGCAGTAAGCGGTACTCATATCCAAATTTGTCCCCAACGCCTTCTGAAGCGATCTCTAAAAATTAGACGTAAAATGGCTATCTCAATCCGAAATGATCGAAACAGGTAAACCATGCCTACACACTATTTCCTTCAAGTACAGTCGCTAAGTTCTCCATATACTTAATCCATAATTTCTTCATAGGCAGGAAATGAGCTGATTTGGTCAGTCGGTCGACAATAACCCAAATCGTATCATACCCACTCGGTGTTCTCGGCAGTCTGCTTACAAAATTCATAGTAATTCTTTCCCACTTCCAAACAGGAATCTTAGGTTGTTGCAGCAACCCAGACAGCTTCTGATGCTCAGCCTTAACTTTCGCACAAGTTAAACACTTACTAACATACATGGCAATATCCGCTTTCATATTCGGCTATCAATACAATAACTTCAAATCTTGATACATCTTATCTGATCCCGGATGGATAGAATACTTGGACTTATGCGAGTCATGCATAACCAAATCTCTCAATCCACCGAATCGCGGAAACCAAATACGATTCCCAAAACAACGTGTTCCATCAGGGCGAAATTCAAATATCGGCTTAATCAATCTCCCCAAATTCTCTGCTTTTACATTCTTTCTTTTCATGGCTTCTCCCTGAGCTTCATGAATCTGCTTCGGTAAATCATTATGAACAATGATCATCAAAGCTCGAACACGCAATGGCTTTTCCTTTCCTTTCTGACTTAAGGCGCCAGCCACCACATTCGCTTTTCCAGGATGATACTGAATTTCACAATCATAATCACTCAACAACTCAATCCACCTTCGTTGTCTCAAGTTCAACTCTTTCTGATTCAAAATATATCGTAGGTTCTTGTGATCAATGATAACTACACACTTTGTCCCCTACAAATAATGTCTCCATAATCTAAGAGCAAAAACAATGGCTCCTAACTCCAAATCGTGAGTAGTGTAATTCTCTTCATAGACCTTCAATTGTCTAGAAGCATACGTTATCACTTTCTCTCTTTGCATCAAAACGGTTCCATAACCCTTAAGAGATGCGTCACGATACACCATGAAATCTTCCGTTCCTTCGGGAAAGGCTAAGATCGGTGCACTACACAACTTTTGCTTCAACATTTGAAAAGCTTCTTCTTCTTTTCCCCACTCGTATTTCTTATTATTCTGAGTTAACTTAGTCAGTGGCTTAGAAATTAAAGAAAATCCATCAATAAACCTTCGATAATACCCAGCCAATCTAAGAAATTGCCTCACCTCCATTGGCGTCGTTGGTGCAGCCCAACTCTTAATGGCTTCGATCTTGGCAGGATCAACATGAACACCACTACGATCAATCACATGACCCATAAATTGTACCAAATATAGCCAAAAATCACACTTTGAAAACTTGGCGTACAATCTCTCTTTCTTCAGCAGCTCCAAAATAATCTTCAAATGCTTTCCATGCTCTTCTTCATCCTTAGAATAAATCAAAATATCATCGATGAACACTATAACGAACTTATCAAGATATGGCTTGCATACTCGGTTCATCAAGTCCATAAACATAGCAGGCGCATTAGTCAATCCGAACGGCATTACTTGGAACTCAAAGTGACCATACCGAGTTCTAAATGTTGTAATCAGAATGTCTTCCTCTTTACTGCGTAACTAGTGATATCCTGATCGCAGATCAATCTTAGAATACACGCTTGAACCTTGCAGCTGATCAAATAAAACATCTATTCTCGAAAGAGGATAACGATTCTTGATAGTCAACTTGTTTAACTCGTGATAATCTATACATATCCTAAAATATCCATCTTTCTTTTTCACAAACAACACCGGTGCTCCACACGGTGATGAACTCGGATGAATAAATCCTTTCTCCAACAGCTCTTACAATTGTATCGACAATTCTTTCATCTCAGACGTTGCCAATCTATACGGTCTATGCGTAACAGGTGCGGCCCCCAATACTAATTTGAAACTCTACTTGCCTCGGCGGTGGTAGTCCTGGCAGCTCCTCAGGAAACACCTAAAGAAAGTCATGAATTACAGGCACATCCTCCATTGGTTTCTTCTTTGATTTCTTCTTCGTAACATGTGCCAAAAACAAATGACAGCCTTGCTCAACATACTTACGGGCCTTGATACACGAAATAATCTTCAATCAAGATCCACCTTTGTCACCTTCGACTATCAACATTTTATTCCCATACGGTATACGAACAACTTTCTTGCCACAGACGATAACGGCATCGTGCTTGACATGCCAATCCATACCGATGATGACGTCAAACGTACTAATCCTAATCAGCATAAGATTGATTTCAAAAATATGGTTCACTAAACTCAAAGTGCAACCTTTCAAAATAGTGTTCGTACTAACTACCCTTCCTTTAGCTAACTCTACTTCATAACTATCCTCTATTTTAATCGGTTTGATATCGAGCAATGAACTAGATCTAGTGTTCACAAAACTCCTATCGGAACCCGAATCAAATAAAACAGAAGCGTATCGGTTATTTAGCGTATCGGCTCATCGTCCTTAATAGCGTAAGCTCGACCACGAACTTCTCTAACTTCTTCTTGTTTTACCTTCTTCGAACATCGGTTCCTAGTATGCCTTGCTCACCACAATCATAACAAGTCCAAATAGGCTTAGCGTTAGCACCCGTAGCAACACTCTTCTCCCTATAATACCTTGCCTTATGTCTAACCTTTCCACACTTGTGACATTTGATCGTACACTGACCAACATGGCGAGTAAAACATCATTCACATAAAGGAAGCTATCCATCAGTAGGAGCGGTAACTATGGCTCGCGTATTTCCTTGCTTTTGGTTATTCTGCAAAGTCTAACGAGAGTTATCCTTTTGATTGCCCTTACCACTACTATTTCCACCTTGAAGGTTTTCCCCCTTTCGCTTCTTACCTTCCAAAATTCTTTCATTTCTAGCTTGCGACTTCTGCTCCATCAACTTTTTGTTCAATTAGCAGGCTTAGGCGATGTCACTTCACCCTTGATGTTATCCGTTAAACCTCGAATATAAGCGTCAACGTTCACTCTTTCAGGCTCTACCATTCTCGGACACATCAATGCAAGCTCGTTGAACCTCTGAGTATAAGCAACAATGTCATACTCCTTAACCCTCAAGTTCTACAACTCGTGCTCCATACGTTGTATCTCTTCTATCGGACAAAACTCAGCAGTCATCAGTTGCTTCATCTCAGTCCAAGGCATTTGGTTCACAGTCTCCAAACCCATAGTTGCAACTTTAGTTTTCCACCAAGTCAAAGCTGGTCCTTCTAATGTAGCAGCAGCAAACTTTACCTTCTTACCCTCGGCACATTCACTGATCTCGAAAACACTCTCAGTTTTCTCGAACCACCTTCGCAATTCAACAGCTCCTTCAACCCCACGAAAGGCAGCAGGATTGCACTTCATAAACCCAGCAAAAGTGCACTCACGAACAGCAGGTGCAGTGTCTCGACCTCTAACTGGCCCAGATCCACTAGCATCGTTCCTAACATTCGCTTGCCTTGCCCGCTCAGCAGCAATAGCGGCATCAACACTTTCCTTGATCATTCGGCGAATAGCAGCTTGAGTCATAGGTGCAGACTTTGGAGGCATGATTCTGTCACGTCACACAGAAAACAATCTGGTAAGCATTCATAACATGATACTCTCATAACATGATATAATGACAAATCAACCACAACAACAGTCACACAACATCAAGTAGTAATCAAAAGATAGTCATTCATTTTTCATCACAAAGAGTTAATACATAGTTGCATTGTTTCATAAAATGATACAAATCGTTACAACCAATAGTACTAGTTCTACCAACTGAGGACTCAGTTTAGTGATTACACAACAAAAGAAACTACAATTGAAACTAAACTACTACACATCAGGAGGAGATCCTTGCGGCTCAGACAAAGGACTCTTCTCATCTTCAATCGGAACATCAATAGCTTCATTCGGTCTTTCTTCAAACACAAATCCCCTACGAATCATCTCTTGATAGAACTCATGAGCTCGAACCCTAGTCCAATAGAGATCTCTCTCGACTCGTTCATTCTGCATACGAAGGAATGTGTTGCTCAACCTTGCTTCTTCAAGTTCCTTCTTCAGTTTCTTACACTCAGCTTTTTCTTCAACATTCTCGAGCTTCTCAACCAACTTTTCCATACGCAGTCACTTTTTCCAATACTCTAAAACGCACTTCATTACCTAAAACCAAACTTAACTTACCATAAAATCTATCCTTTGCCTCTTATTTCTTCTCGACCAATGCATGCGCCGTCTCGTGACCACATAATCATCTCAAAAAATTGACCATTCGACCAAAAAGAGAGTCAATATCCCGTCTCATGAAGCCAGGTAGCAATCTATCACCATCCTCTTGAGGAATAGCGGCAGTAGACGATTCACCTACCTCATAGACACTAACAGGAACAGTCTCATCCTCATGCTCAATTGGATTCTCAACCTCAATCTCATCATCAAGTTCAGACTCAGAAGCAGGCAGCGGAGGATTAAGAGGATCCACCTCTTCGTAAGGATATGTTAACTCTGGCTCATTTTCATCGTCCTTAATGTCGATCTCCATATCATCTTCATCTTCTTGAGGATCTTCTTCTTGCTCAAATTCGTCTTCTTTCGGGTCTTCGTCTTCATCTTCTAAGATAGGTTCGGGAACAACAGGAGCATCATCATGTTGATTCGGCTCAACAACAGGTACATCATGATCATGATCAGGAGGAATCACATTCACCATGATAATCTAGAAAATATCATAATAATGTAGCAATACATAATATCGTATCACTTCTTTTATTATCAGGAACACTATTATCAAAATATCAGTTCGCATAAAAGCGCAAGACAAACAACAATTTACAGATTCTGGACATTCTCGATCCGCATAATATCTTAGTTAAATTCAAACATACATAAGAGGTTAAGTTACATAAATCAAGACATTTTATGCATACAACACATGCACAAATGCACCAATACATAATACTTTATGCATCCAGCACATGCATAAATATCCGTACTTAACCAATCACACATATAATACATACATAAATATACTTACACGTAACAATTAATAAAAGCACCTTAAATGTAACCAATGGCAACGAGGAGTATCGGCGTGCGTGTAGAAGCGTCATAGTTTAGGTTTTTCAAAAGACTCGACCTAGTTCCTTATAATCTTAGACTCTTGACATTATATCTAAAATGACTACAATCCAAGTTTTGAAAACAACCTAGTTCTCTACAACCGAAGCTCTTGATACCAATCTGTAACACCCGCCCCGAGGGGCATCGGATTGCGCAGCGGAAATTAGCAATTTGGTGTTACTAAATACCATCCGTCACCATGATAATAGAAAATGACTCAAATAAGACGTTTACCAAACATGTGTTCCATAATTATTCAGAGTTAAAAGTGCGTTTTGGTCCCACAGAATCGTAACCACCATCTATTGCAAACCATGAAAAACAAATTGTTTTCAAATAAAAGACATTGTTTTAGAACCCGGACGAGAGATATTGTATTTTAAAAAGACCATAACACACAAGAAGTCTTCCATAAAATCCATCACCACACGCACGACACCTCCACGCCATTCGTTTGCTCAGCCATGGTTACCTGGATAAACAAGTTTAAAACGTCAACACAAAGTTGAGTAAAATTCATAAGAGTTTAAATAATTCAATCTGAAGAAACTTTGAACACATTATTATTCTTAGAAAACACAAAGAAACAAATCAATGTATAGCACTCTTTTCTTTACGTAATAAGCTCATGACCCAGAATGTTTAACAAAAACAATGTTATTTCATAGCTAAAAGGTGCTCCCAAACAAGGTATTATATGTCATAATACCTACTAATTTCTATAACAAAATGATCCGTTGACTGGGTGGTCACAAAGGATTTCAAATCCCCACTAGGGTTGTCAAACCAAGTAGACTATTTAATGCTTTAGACTTTACCTCACAACAAAGGCCATTAACGATTCAGAAATAAGACTTCGACAATACAACTTAATGCGGAAACAAAAACTCATAATCGGGGTCTAGAATACCATAAATCATATTGTTATCGATTATAAAACAAACATGTATCCCCCTCGTGGGTTTAAAAACATTTAAAAGAATTTAATGCGAGGCTATGAACTACCTTGAAGACAAAATGATCCAAATCATCAATCAATCAACAAGCTTAAACAACTTCACAGGTCTCAATCCGCGACCTATATAGTACAATATAGCGCACGTGACTAAAAGTAGAACTATCATATATATATATATACATATACATATATATATATATACATATACATATATATATACATATATATATATATATCACTATTACGTATACACAATCATATACTAGAATCTCCAAGTGCGACGCAAAATATTTCGCTTTGACTTACTTAACAATATCACAACGTTTTCAATAAAGTTTCCATTTTTGGAAAGCTTGCCGAAAGTAAAGATAATATAACCCAAACTTAGCATTTCATCTTAGTTTAACTAACATTACGAATCCTTTGCTTGTTATGAACTATATTCAAAAGTATACACAAGTTTGACTTTCAAAAGTCAAACTTTGTAGTTGACTTTTTACCCAAAAATAACCCAATCTTGACTCGGCCGTAAAATCTTTGTTTTTAGGAGTTGCAAGGCCTACCTTATATCAAAACGGACCTTAGAACATCCTTTATCATATTCAAATGCCCAATTTAGATTTCAAAAATTTCTCGACACGCTATGGTCAAGTCAAACTTTCTGGTCAACAAAAGTCAACACAAAGTCATACCAAAACTTGTTTACGTAATTAAAAATAACTATCTTAGCTAAGGATAGACATTGACCTAAAACCCGGGTTGTTACAACATTCTTCTAGATCATCAAGGCGAAGTAGATCTCTCGTGGTTATAGTACAAGATGATACACCTACCATGCAACCCTTGGACAAAGCAGATATTCTTATCCAAAAACATTCCAGCCCAGAATGGTTTCTAAAGAAGTCGGGGTCAGCTTAAAGGAGAACGACATGGTTTGATTTATTCTTGAAATCAGACATTGATAAGGATGAAAATCATATTCTTGGACCATCAACTGTCGCCATAGCAAAGAAGTTTAAAGAACTAATCCAGAAGGACGAGCTTACAATAGCAGATCTTGAAGGAGCAGTATTAGAACGGCTAAAGGTGTAGTACAACAATGATGTAGAACTCGAATACCATGTTTGTCAACTCAAAGCAGCAGTGTTATCAGAAGCTCAATGGAACAGTGATGAAGGAGATATCTCTAAACCCATATCATTTTATAATTTACAGAAACGTAGGGCCCACGGCCCAAGAAGTTTCAGAACCAAGGTGAAATTACCATTTTGCCCATATTCTATCAAGGCTGCCTTTTTCCAAAATTTTGTCGCTACACTAAATCGAGTGTATCTCCTAAACCGTGCGTCCGCAAAAGCCGAAACGACTGCTCAAATCTAAGTTTGTTCGATATCTAGAACTTACAGTTTTACATATTTAGGTGTTGCTATATAAGTTTTTGAACTTATTACTCATTCAAATTCTGGTCTCAATTTTTGACTAGTTTTGCCATTTCGGTGATATCTCATTCGTCGGGCGTCGATATGACTCCATCCGAATTCTTACAGGTACCTAAGATGTTTTTCTTCATCCTAGTTCGGTTTACCAGGTCTTCTTAGACCAAAAACATTTTGAAACATACCCAACAAGCTGCTATCCCAAAGCAATCCCCAAATAAATTTTGACAAATTTTTGTAGTTTACGAAAATGAGCGAAATAGAATTCATTGATGCTTTTGATGTGAAACCAATTGGAGGTGATAGCCCTAAGAGTCTTCTACAGGTACCTAAATTTTCTTTTGAAAAGTTATTACAAAAATATGGAGTTATACTCCTTTTCCCAACGGTATACCCGATTTGACTATTTTTACAAAAATGACGATATCTCACTCATCCGGAGGAGATACGACCCTATCCAAAGAACCACATATACTTAAGAAATATACCCACATTCATATTGGATTTCTCAGGTGCCTTAAGACCAAAAACAATTCACAATCAACCCCACAACCTGCTGGTTACAAACTGCCGTATAATCTATTTCAAAATCCAATCAAACACCATTTTAATTCCTTCAAACGCCAATACAAAGCCATACCCAATGACTTAACACTCTTTCAAACACATCAAATCATGGGTTTCTAGACCCGAACGTTTCAAGACTTACTAAGTATAGGTCGACACGAAAGAATCAAAGCACAACACACCAACTTTATTTGAAAGTTCCAAAAATAGCCGTTTCTAAACAACACGTTACGCAAGAATAAGTTAATAGCGTTTTCCAAAGCAATGAGGGTTATGGTGTGACATATAAAAGTTCATCCATCAAACTGAATTTTTTTAAAACAATAGGTTATGAAATAGCATATGCGATTTAAAAGCAATGGGAAAATATTCGAACTCGGAGTCGAACAATAAGTCACCCAATGGGATCGACAAACTACAACGAATCAATATCATCAAAAGATGAAAAGTAAAGTCGCGAAAAAGTTTCGAAGATAATCGTATAACAACGATGTTTTCATCACATATCAAAATAATTTTATCATATCGCGTCGAAATGTTTAGAGAAATTAAACTCTTCGTAAGAAGCAACATCAAAGATATTATATAATTGTATACCATAGAACATATGCCGTATATATTATTAATAATAATATATATTAATATAATATTTAATATATATAAATATATATTATTATATATATATTATATATATTCGGATATATATTATTACTTGTAACAAGTGTCAACCACTTGTTAAGCACATAATATGCAATCAAATATATACCACATAAGGCTTCGAGGATCGAGAACAACACGTGCGCGGATATCGGACATCGGTGAAAGACTCGTGAAACTTTTTCAAAAACGGTTATAGTCAAAGTTTTGTAAAACGACTTAGTTCACTATCAACTCATTGCTCTGGTACCATCTCTCATGGTACTTTAACCCACAATCGTTCAACAAGACTTTTGGCGATGTCACCAACCTTTTTACGGTCCTAAATTCTTATTGGGGGGGGCGGGGAGATTGTCACCATTCGCTCACATCATAAACCGCATCACTAGCCACGAAAAAGTAACATGAGCGCTCACTACCATTTAAAGCACATAGCACATATAGCACATATTCCATATAATTCAGCGACAACAATCCTACTACAACACTTAATGGAAATAAGGAAAATCAAAATCAATACGAAAAACAATGAGCATCATGGACTTATTGCTCATTCGACGAAAAATAAAAATAAAAATTCCAACATTTACGCACCGCGACTAACATAGTCGACTCGAACCTACCGTATCGCCTCTAATTCAGGATGACTCAACTCATCAAGTCGAGGTAATTCGCAATTCGACAGCTCCTTCAACCCCACGAAAGGCAGCAAGATTGCACTTCATAAACCCAGCAAAAGTGCACTCACGAACAGCAGGTGCAGTGTCTCGACCCCTAACTGGCCCAGATCCACTAGCATAGTTCCTAACATTCACTTGCCTAGCCTGCTCAGCAGCAATAGCGACATCAACACTTTCCTTGATCATTTGTCGAATAGCAGCGTGAGTCATAGGTTGAGACTTTGGAGGGCATGATTTCTGTCACGTCTCACAAGAAAACCAATCTGGTAAGCATTCATTACAACATGATATTCTCAACACTGATTAATGACAAATAAACCATCAACATCAGCCACACAAAACATCAAGTAGTATCAAAAGATAGTCATTCTTTTGTTATCACAAAGAGTTAATAACATGTTGCATTGTTTCATTAAAATGATCAAAAATCGTTACAACCAATAGTACTTGTTCTACCAACTAAGGACTTAGTTTAGTGATTTACACAACGATTGAAATCTACCAATTGAAACTAAAACACCAACTTCAGGGAGGAGATCCTCTGTTGCTCCGACAAAGGACTCTTCTCATCTTCAATCGGAACATCATAGTTTCATTCGGTCTTTCTTTAAACACAAATCCACGAATCATCTCTTGATAGAACTCATGAGCTCAAACTCTAGTCCAATAGAGATCTCTCTCAACTTGTTCATTCTGCATACAAAGGAATGTGTTGCTCAACCTTGCTTTTTCAAGTTCATTCTTTAGTTTGTTACACTCAGCTTTTTCTTCAACATTCTCGAGCTTCTCAACTAACTTTTCCATTGCTGCAGTTCCTTGTTCCACACTAGAACGCACTTCATTTCCTAAATCTAAAATTAACTTACCATAAAACCTATCCTTTGCCTCTCTTTTCTTCTCGACCAATGCATGCGCCGTCTCGCGACCACACAATCGTCTCAAAAATTAACCATTCGACCAAAAAGAGAGTCAATATCCCGTCTCATAAAGCCAAGTAGCAATCTATCACCATCCTCTCGAGGAATAGTGGCAGTAGATGATTCACCTACCTTATAGACACTAACAGGAATAGTCTCATCCTCATGTTCAATTAGATTCTCAACCTCAATCTCATTATCAGGTTCAGACACAGAAGCAGGCGGTAGAGGATTAAGAGGATCCACCTCTTCGTAAGGATATGTCGACTCCGACTCATTCTCATCTTCCTCAATGTTGATCTCCATATCATCTTCATCTTCTTGAGGATCTTCTTCTTCTTTAAATTCGTCTTCTTCTGGGTCTTCGTCTTCATTTTCTAAGACAGGTTTGGGAACAACAGGAGCATCATCATGTTGATTCGGCTCAACAACGGGTACATCATGATCATGATCGGGAGGAATCACATTCACCATGATAATCTAGAAAATATCATATAATACTTACTTAATAGCGTATCACTTCTTATTATTATCATTCAATAGCATTCCGATAATAATACTATCATTAAAATAACTGTTCGCAATCCAAAAGGTAACAACAAAATTTAAATTCGCGTCCTTCTTACTTGCATATATCTTAATTATATTTCAAACATATATAATAGTAGTTATCATATAATCACATGACATTTTATGCATACAACACATGCACAAAAATTCACCAATACATAATATTGTATACATCCAACACATGCATACATATCCATACTTAACCAATCACACATATAATACATACATAAATATACTTACACGTAACAATTAATAAATGTACCTTACATGTAACTAATGGTAACAAGGAGTATCGGCGTGCGTGTAGAAGCGTCATAGTTTAGGTTTTTCAAAATACTCGACCTAGTTCCTTACAATCTTAGACTCTTGACATACTTTGATATCTAAAATGACTACAATCCGAGTTTTGAAAACAACCTAGTTCTCTATAACCTGGCTCTGATACCAATCTGTAACACCCGCCCCGAGGGGCATCGGATTGCGCAGCGGAAATTAGCAATTTGGTGTTACTAAATAGCATCTGTCACCACGATGATAGAAAACAACTCAAATAAGACGTTCACCAAACATGTGTTCCAATGTTATTCAGAGTTAAAAGAACGTTTAGGTCCCACAGAATCGTAACCCACCGTCTATTACAAACATGAAATTACATATTGTTTTCCAAATAAAAAGACATTATTTTAAACACCACATGAGATATTATTTTTAAAAGACTAGAACACACAAGAAGTCTTTCCATAAAATCCATCACCACATGCACGACACCTCCACGCCATCGTTGCCTTCAGCCTTGGTTACCTGGGATAAAACATGTTTAAAACGTCAACAACAAAGTTGAGTGAAATTCATAGAGTTTAAATTAATCAATAAGTAAAAACCTTTGGAACACATTATTAGTTCGGGGAAACAAAGCAACAAAAGCAATTATATCGCAACTTCTTTTTTTCAAGCAAAAGTCATGGACACCGAACGTTAACAAAACATATGGTATTTCATATGCTAAAAGTGCCCAAACAAGGTATTATTGTCATATACCTACTAATTTCTAATAACAAAATGTCCGTTTGACAGGGTGGTCACAAGGATTTGTAAACCCCGGACAGGGTTGTCAAACCCAATAGATCTATTTAATGCATTAGCGTTTACCTCACAACAAGGCAATTAACGGTTCATGAAATAAGGGACTTCGACAATAGCAACTTATGCGAAAACAATCTCATAATCGGGTCCAACATACCATAAAATCATATGTATTCGATTTATAAAACAGACATGTATCCCCCTCGTGGGTTTAAAAACATTTAAAACAATTTAATGCGAGGCTATGAACTCACCTTAAGCAAATGATCCAATTCAATCAATCAATCAACAAGCGCAATAAACTTCACGTCTCGACTGCGACCTATATACATATATAGCTGCCAGTGACTAACAAAGTATAACATATCATATATTGCATACTTGCATACACACACACACACACACACACACACACACACACACACACACATATATATATATATATATATATATATATATATATATATATATAATATATACACACACATATATATATTATATATACATAATTATATATATATATATATATATATATATATATATCACTATTACGTATACACAATCATATACTAGAATCTCCAAGTGCGACGCAAAACATTTCGCTTTGACTTACTTAACAATATCACAACGTTTTCAATAAAGTTTCCATTTTTAGAAAGCTTGCCGAAAGTAAAGATAATATAACCCAAACTTATCATTTCACCTTGTTGATCTAACATTACGAATCCTTGCTTGTTATAATTAACTAATTAAACAATATACGCAAGTTTGACTTTCAAAAGTCAAACTTCGTAGTTGACTTTTTACCCAAAAATAACTCAAACTTGACTCGGCCGTAAAATCTTCGTTTTTAGGAGTTACAAGGCCCACCTTATATCAAAACGGACCTTAGAACATCCTTTATCATATTTAAAAGCCTAATTTAGATTTCAAAAATTTCTCGACACGCTATGGTCAAGTCAAACTTTCTGGTCAACAAAAGTCAACACAAAGTCCTACCAAAACTCATTTTTACCAAAATCCAACCATTCCAACATGTTTAACTAGCCTAAAAACATGTACTAAAACTATCAAACTCATGTTCATACTTGTAACACTTTCAAACCCATTTTGCACTTGAATCAACTAGCTACAATTGCATACATGTAATAACCACTTAATTTATCAACACATAAACACAAGTAAATACTCACAAAGCAATAACAAGACTCGACTTTGTTTCCCCCTTGACCAAACCGTATGGACGAACACAAGGACCAAACCAAACAACCTTTTCAAACCAAACCACTTCAATATAACAACAATCTACCAACTAGAAACACTTCCTTATACACCAAATCAATAGAAATTGACCAAAAACCCAACTTCTTAAATACTCATTGCATGTGAGGTTTCTTTAGTGGGATTTGTAGAGGATTGAACAAGGATTAAAATGGTATAATCGGATTTAAATGCATGTAAGTAACAAATTTTTGGCAATGATTTGTATGTGTGGGTTGTATTTCGAACGGCAAGGGGAGAGGAGGAGCAAGAAAAATGAATTTTGTAAAAGAAATATGTATGTGTGTAATTGCTAGTATATATAGAAAGAAAGTTTAACACTTTAACACCTTTAGTCCCTCCTTTCATAAGTCCTTGCAAGTTTAATACAAATTGGTTATATTTTCGTTACTTAGTCGACTAAACACGGGTAACATCACGTTTGTAAATATTTTAAATCTGTCCCACTAAATATAGTTTAAAACCTTCATTAAAACGTTAAACCTAGACACGGTTTTTACAAAAACTCGGGGAAATGATGAAAAATACAAAATTAACATATTTACGCTCTCGGAGCAATAAAATATATTTTTCCGACTTTCTTAAATGCTAAAAACAAATAGAAACTAAATCACGGAATGAAATTTACCAATAAATGGAAATTCTAATCAACCACATATAACATAACGACTATAATTATTTACGTAATTAAAAATAACTATCTTAGGCTAGGGATAGACGTTGACCTGAAACTCGGGTTGTTACACTTGGTGTATAAAAGGAGGTCCTAGGGTATAAAATTCAATATATCAATATTAGTGTTTCATAGTTTTTCATAGCTTCAAGGTTGTAAACCCTAACACTGTCAAAGAGTGTTCGTATTAATATATTAGAGCTTATTTTTTTGTTATATTTCTGTGTGTTAAACATTCATTACTATTATTCTTCTTAGTGGTATAAACTAGATTCCGCATAGTTTATATCATACACTCAAAGTTTCAAACTTAGTGCCTTTGGATTTATCCAAGGATACTAAACCTTACATCAAGCTAAGGAGTTTAAGATCTGTTCATTGGGATCAACAAGTGGTATCAGAGCTTGTTGTGAAGCTTTGAATAAGAAGAAACCAACAACACATACTAGATCTAATTCTCAGTGATAAGATAGAGGAAGGAACTAATTCTACAACTCTGGCTGTAAGACTTCCTATCCTCAACCCAGGGGATTATGATCTCTGGTTAATGAGGATAGAACAATACTTTCTCTTAGTATAAAATAGTTAGTACCGTTTATGAATATTCATTGAGAATAAATTCTAGGAAAGGCTATTGCATGATCTTTGTATGCGTTTTGTAAACCCCATTAGGGTTTCCTTAGTCTATAAAAGGAACCCTAGACATAGTTAGTAGATATAGTTCTATATAGATCATAGAGATCGAATAGTAATCATAACTGGTAATCTGTAACCTAGGCAAATTCAAGGTTTAATATAAAAGTTCTTTTGTGATATTCAATATTGTTCTTCTTAGCATTATTGATTAGATTCTGGATAATCAATAGTGTTTACTCAGTGTTTCATTATTGTTGCTTTAGAATTATCTAAAGGAGCAAACTCTTTGCAAGCTGAAGGTTAAGATCTATTCAGTAAAACGATCCAACAAGTGGTATCAGAGCTTGTGTGGAAACTCTAAATAAGAAGAACTCATAGTAAGAAGGCAAAACATGATACTCCTCCACCCACAATCACTGCAATGAAGATCCCTATCATCAGGAAGGGAGAATATGATATTTGGAGCATGAGAATGCGATAATATATCAGTCACACTGACCATAACCTCTGAGATGTTATTGTCAATGGAGATCTAGAGGAAGAGCCTGCACCAACATCTGGAGAAACATTTGCTCCTCATGCTCCTAAGACTGCCAAACAACTGACTGCCAAATAGAAATCAGTTCAAAAGTTTACGAGAGCATCTTGCTTTTAGCAATACCTGATGAATACCTCCTCAAGTTTCACAATGTTCCAGATGCTAAATCTCTCTGGGATGCAATCAAATCAAGGTTTGGAGGATAATTAAGAATAACAAAAAAGATCAGAAGATATGTTCAAAAAACAATCAGTTTTGAAAATTATTGCTACTGCATCAAAGAAAGTCTGGACAAGGCTTATGATAGGTTTCCAAAAACTCAAAAGTCTATTGGAGGTTTCATTGGAGCTTCCCATTATCAAAGTAATATATCAACCAGAAGTTCTAAGAAGTCTTTTTCCTCTTCATGGAATCAAATTGCCCTCATCATGAGAAATAAGCCAGGCATTGATGAGATTGATATTGATGGCCTCTACAACAACCTTAGGGTTTATGAAGATGAGATGAAAAGGTCTTCAAGTTCCACATCTAACTCTTAGAATTTGGCTTTTCTCTCCTCTGAAAATACTAACAGTACTAATAAAGTTAGTACTGCCAGTGGAGATATTGGACTTTGTACTGCTGGAGGAACTAGTCAAGTTCCATCTACTCCATGTGCTCATGATGTAGCTTACTCTTTCTTTGGACAACCAACAACTAGTCCTCAACTTGAGAATAGGAAATTAAGCAGATAGATGGAGATGAATTAGAGGAATTGATCTTCGATAGCCAGGATGGCTAGTTGACTGTCAGAGTAAAGAAGTTTTCATTCAGAGGACTAGGAAGGAACTGTGGACTTCAAAGAAAAATGGCATAATCTCTGATAAGACGAAAAGATTGATGTCTACAACTTTCACAGAAAAGGGCAACTAGCTTAAGAATGTAATTCTGGAAGGATCAAGGGTGAAATCTTATATGACCAAATGGCAGAATAATGAACCAACAATGAATCTTCATCACAGGCACTGGTGGCTCAAGATAGGGTCTATAGAAGGTATTACTAACAATGAATTTGAAGTAGAACAGTCAACTATGCTTTATGGCAATCTCCTCTACAAGCACATCAAGTTCTTCTGACAGTGAGGTACAAAAATGTTCTAAACAATGTCTTGAATCATTTAAAACTCTTCAAAAAAACTATGATATTGAAAGAGAAAAACTAGAAATTAGGGGTTATGAGATAGCCTTATAATCATTAGAATCTAGGATTCTTGGACATGAAAATAATGAATTGGCTTAGGGTGAGAAATATGAATTTCAAAACTATGAGCTTAAATGTAGAGAAATAAAAATTAACAACCTAAATCTAGAATTAGAGAAAGTTGTTAAGGAAAAAGATGAGTTAAAAGATAAGATTGCAAAATGGGAAGAATCGACCAAGAATCTTGATGAAATACTTAACAGTAAAATGAGTGCTAGAGATAAAACTGGTTTAGGATATGGCACACAACAAGAATGAATATAAGTAGCAACATGAAACTGATAGTAGAGAAAAGTATGAGTAATGTTTATGTTAATACGTGATGAAGAGAACACACCAGAAAAGATGATACTTAAAGAATGGTATAAAGCTGTTCCTCCTCTCATGAACAGGGAACTTCTTAACCCCAAGGCCTGACATATCATTTCAGGTTATGATGAATATGCCTTAGGAATAAAATCATTGAGTCACAAACAACTGAGCTTAATACTAAAACAAGTGAGACTGCAAGTAAAACAAATGATGCAAATACTGAAAAGCCTAAGTCAGCCAGTGAGTCAGTTGTGTCTAATCCTAAGATTAACAGAGATAGAGTTATCATTGAGGATTGGAACTCAGATGATGAGGAAAAAGTGTATGAAGTGCAAACAGTTAGACCTGAGACTCAAACAGTTAAAACTAGAGATGATAAAAGTGGTTAAACATCTCATAAACAAGGAATTAGTTCTAGGAAAGTAAAAGCTTGTTTTGTTTGTAAAAGTACTGACCATCTGATCAAAGATTGTAATTTTCATGACAAAAAGAGTCAAGAACCTAAGTTGAAAAATGTGGTTAATACTGGTCAAAGGGAATGCAAACCAGTATGGGATAATACTAAAAGGGTTAATCATCAAAACTTTTCAAAATACCCACATTTAAGTAAGACTTTTGTCCCATCAGGAGTACTAACAAGAACAGGTTTGCATAGGCCAAGTGTTTAGTACAGCTAGGTACCTGTAAGTACTGTTAGCCAAGTTTTAAGTACTGCTCAGGGCCAACTGTTATACTGATTTAGGCCTGTATTGTAATGCTAAGGCCCAAGTGATAGTATATCTAGGCCAAGTCCTTTAGTACTGCTAGGCCTTTGTTTGTATACAGCTAGGCCAAATGTTAGTAACTGGATAGGCCAATGTTAGTACTGCTAGGCTTATTTATGCTACTAGACCTATTTACCTAAGAATGGACAATATAAGACCAAGAGGCTCATGTTCACCTATCAAGAGGTCTTACTACACAAAACCAGCTTTTAGACCCAAAGACTTAAAACAAGATGTTAAAACTTTTGGGGTTAAAAATATGACAACTACTGGGAAAAGAGCAGTAGTTAATACTGGTAAGGGTAAGCTAAATACCGACCTTAAAAAGTCAAGATGGGTTTAGAGGCCTAAGGGAAATTACTTGGATCATGTGTCCAAAGATAGTGGATTATTCATGCTCAAGAAGGTTGAGTATGTTGACCCAAAAAGGATTTCCAAGTCTGTAATGGCTTAGGTCCCTAAGAGATGCTAATTCTCTTGATTTTTATGTAGGGCAATCCAGATATCTTGTTACAGGATCATGCAGTGGTGGATAGTGGTTGCTCTAGCCATATGACTGGAAACAAAGCTTATCTTTCAGACTATGAAGATTACAATGGAGGCTTTGTGGCTTTTGGAAGTGATCCCAAAGGAGGTACGATAACGGGTAAAGGTAAAATCAAAACTACTAATTTAGACTTTGATGATGTCTATTTTGTAGATGAACTTAAGTTTAACCTCTTTTCTGTTTCACAAATGTGTGACAAGAAAAATAGTGTCCTTTTTTATTACTGAGTCCCTGAATGGCCTTTAACTTGTCTCCTACGCTTTAAAGCTCTTGATGAAAGTTAAGTTGTACATAGAGCTCCTATGAAGGATGGATGTGTACAGCTTCTGGATTTAAGAACATTGTTCCTTCGAGGTATAACTTGTATATATGCAAATGCAACAGCAGAGTGAGTCTAAACTATATTGGCACATGAATTAGGATTATGTGAATTTCAAAAATATAAACAAACTTGTTAAAGGTCACCTAGTTAGAGGTTTAAACCATTAAAAGTTTTAGGAATGAAAACACTTTGTGTTGCCGCAAGAAGGGTAAGCAACCAAGCCTCCTGTAGAGGCAAGTTAGAAACAATCATCAAAAAGCCCTAGAAATACTTCATATGGAAAGTATTAACAAGAAAAGGTAACTGCATGGTGTGACTAATGATTTCAGCAGATTTAGTTGGGTATTTTTCTTAGCTACCAAGGATGAAACATCTGAAATCCTTTGTAATTTTATCATAGGATTAGAAAACCAATTGAATCATAAAGTTAAAATCATTAGATGTGATAATGGGACAGAGTTTAAGAACCATGCTATGAAAAGAATTCTAAGCTAAGAAAGGAATCAAAATGAGTTAGTGTAGCTAAACTCCTATCAGAATGTTATTGCAGAAAAGGAAAAAACCCAGGAACCTAATTGAGGCTGCTAGAACAATGTTAGCAGACTCACTAATTACCTACTCCAATTTGGGTATAGGCAGTTAATACTGGCATGCTAATTACTAACTAGGGTAGTTAGTGACTACACCTCAAAATAAGACAACCTTAGTGAACTATTAATAGTAAATTTACCTAGATATTAAAAGTTTTATGAGACCTTTTGGGTGGCCCTTGAATAGTTTTGAACACCTTTAGATTTCCCTGGGCAATTTTTATGGGAAATCTTATGAAGGGTTATTTGCTTGGATCCTCTACCTCTAGTAAAGCCTTAGAGTATACAACAAAAGACCAAATGGGTTAGAAGAGAAACTGATATCAATTTACTGAAGATCAACCAAAATGTGACAGGAAGCTGGCCTAATGAATGTTAGATCTTGATTTTTCTTTCTCACCAATCAATGAACTATATTCCTGTTAGTGTAAGAAAATCAAGTTTAATGATGATGCAAGGTACAACGAGATTCATATGTTTGTAGAGTTCGATCAGGAAAAAGATAAAGGACCTACTCAGGAATACATACTACTTCCACTACAACCTCATAGGACAAGGATTCCAGTAGAAGATGTTCCTCTAGCTGCACATGAAAAACCTTCTGAAAGTTCTCCTAAAGACAATGATGTACAAGATTCAGAAGATGCTGCTGACAAGGAAGAACAACATCAGATGAAAGAAAGTGAACAAGACTTGCAAGATGAACTTGAGAAGATGGTTACTCAAGAATTGGCTGCTAAAGCTATGGATGATGTTTCAAGACAAGCCTTTAAAGAAGAAAATAGGAGAATTGCATCTCAAAAGAAGGCAGCTCAGGCTACAAGTACTAACAAACTTAGTACTGATAGCAATCTTTAGTAAACTGAATATTGCCATGCCGTTGAGTACTGATAGGACCATCTGTTAGAACTGAAAGGCCATTGTTAAGTACTAATAGTCAACTGTCAGTACTGCTAAACACCATATGTTAGTGCTGCTAGTACTCCTACAGGTGAAAATGCTGGTGAATCATCATTTGTCTATCTTGGAGGAAAAATACCTATTGATGCATCTACTGTCCTTAATGCTGATTTACCTATTGATCTAAATATGCCTGACTTAGAAGATGGCATCCAGATACTATCTCCTTCAATGATTGAATAATCAATGAGTCTTATGATGATGATAAAGAAGTGGGGTGCAGTGGCGATTTTACACATGGATAACACCATTGCTGTAGTCTAATTTCCCACACACAGAATACATAAGGATAACCAAAGGACAAATTCTAGGAATCCCTACAATAGCATTCAAACCAAGAGGGAAGATTCAAAAGGCTTCCCCATCAACCCAACAAGCTTGGTAAGTACAATCTAAACAAAACAGAAACAAATCACAAGGATCATCCAAAACAGTTTGTTTGAGTTTTCTCTCACAAGAAGAACCCAAGACTAAAACACAAAGCCTTACAGATGAACTGCTGGTATTAAAAAGCAATGCAAGAGGATTGCATCATTCAAACTACAGAAGCGATTGGGTACTTGTTGATTTGCGATATGGGAAAAAGGTAAATGCACAAGTGGGTCCCTTTAGGAATAAAAAGGGAAGAGAGAAAGTATTAAGTGTGAAAAACAAAAGCACCGACTTAAAGCACATAGGGTTAAGACAGGAGGAATGTATAGATTAATGATGATGTTTTAATACACCTGTTGCTATAATTGAGGCAATTAGGTTAATTATTAGCCTTTTGCACATAGCATGGTATTTAATGTCTACCTAAGGATGTTAAACAGTGCATTTCTCTATGGCACTATTAAAGAGGAGGTATATGTTCATCAACCTCTATGCTTTGTTGATCCAGTTCACCAAACAAAGTTCCCACAAAGTGATCAATCTCTATTAGGTCAACATCAAGCTCCTATGACGCATGGTCATATGAGACACTTTCTTCTTTTTCTGATGGAAAATAGATTCAGAATAGGTACCATAGAACACAACATATTCTTATCAAGAAAACAAGAGCATGAACATTAAGTTAGTCCAAGCGTATATGTGAGACAAACATCTATTTTTTGGCTACTAACTAGAAGTCTAACAGTGTACAAGAGTTTGAAGAATATATGCACCAAAAGATTCCAGATGAGTTCAGGGTGAACTCACATTCCTTTTTAGGACTAAGAGGTGAAGCAACAGACTTATCTGGATATCAATTACATCACAATATTTTAGACCAAGACAAGTAATTTTTGACATTACTTAAAGAAGTTTGATTTTTGAGTCACATCATGAACAGATCTACTCCTATTGCGTCTAATAAACCACTAGGGTCCATGACTGAAGATGGGTTTAGATGTAGATGTACATGACCAACAGGTCTATGATTGGCTCTCTATAATGTATTTTGACAACATACGAAGGCCACAGACATTATGTTTTGCTGTTTTCTATTCCATGTGCTAGATTTCAAGTCACTCCAAAAGCCTCACACTTAAATGCAGTAAAAAGGATTTTTAGGTATCTCAAACATCAACCCAAATTAGGTTTATGGTATCCTAGGGATTCACCTTTTGAACTAGAAGCTTTCTCAGACAGTGACTATGGAGGAGCTAGTCTTGACAGAAAATCAACAACAGGTGGTTGTCAATTTCTTGGTAGAAGATTGATATCTTGGCAATGCAAGAAGCAGACTATTGTGTCAAATTCTAATACCGAGGCAGAATATGTTGTAGCTGCTAATTGTTATGGGCAAGTATTATGAATACAGAATCAGATGATGGATTATGGTTTCAATTTCATGAACACCAAAATCCATATTGATAATGAGAGCACTATAAGTGTTATCAAGAATCCTGTTGCTCATTCTAGGACCAAACATATTGAGATTCGATTTCATTTTATAAGAGATTGCTATGAGAAAAGATTGATTGAAGTTATCAAGGATCACACTGATCATGTAAATGGTAGCAGATCTTCTCCCAAAGGATTTGATGTCACAAGATTTAACTTTTTGGTGGTTAGCATTGGATTATTAAATCTATAGCTACAATTAAGGGGAGGCAAGATGATTTGTTGTACTGTTTGTATAGAATGTTATGTGAGCAGACAGATTTTGCCAATGGTGATGTCTTTCATTCAGTTATTTGGGTTCTAGAGAGTCATTAGAGAGAGATATGGATGGTACTAAAGAGTTTTTGTTGTCAAACTTGTTTGATTTTTGGTTAACAAAAGTTAGTACCGATAGGCTTAAAGTTAGTGCCGACAAGCAAAGTTTGTACCCGCAATAAAGCCGATAATAAAATACCATGAAGGGTTCGTAAGTGTAATTTTTAGCGTTTCTTCGCCATGGGGATGCAGCTACAGATAAATACCCATACATCAATTACACAATTTGAAACCTTCTTAGCTCTCTTAATCGATTTCAATTGACAACCCCTAATTATTCATCACCGACGATTACCAAAATCAAATAAACGATAGCTAGATTGGATTTATGTTCTAAGCACAATATGGTGGCCTATTTGGAAAAGACATGGGAAACAAGTTTCATCAGAGTTATGGACTTTCTCACATGCAAGTTTAATTATTATGCACTCCTGTAAGTGTACCACATTCTCAACGTCATTTGTTGAACATTATTGGATGACTGTCTAAGTCTAGAACCAGTCAACAACATAGTATATATAGATGCAACAGTTGCTGGCAAGCTTTGACTAACTCAAAAGGCATCAATAAGAAGTGATCTTCTTTTGATGATGCCTGATGGATAGATTCTTTGGAATAAATCAGGCTAATATTTGATATATTCAGCTAAAGGGGTAGTGAGGGAGACCAGAATACCTTAACTTTTAACAAAGCCCTCTTTTCAGCCCCAATGAAATTTCTGTTTTGCATACCGTGAATCACTCTCATTCTAAAAGCACCTCTTGGATCAAATTCGCCCACAATCTTGCCACAATAGTAATTTGTTTTAGCCACAAATCAGAAATTTAATTTTTCAAAAATTAATTTTTGGTGGCATGATACAACACTTGGATGCAACTAAGAAGTTTGTAATGTATCCAAGAGTTTTACAAATCTTTTTTAGCAATCAGTTAAAAGATGTACCTGTCCCCTTGGACCACTTTTCCTGTCCCAACCCTAACTAAAAAGGTCTTGACATTTATGGTTAAAAAGGGTAGAAACTTTTTCATAGGTTACACCTTTATTTGATTCTATGTTGGTTCAACAAATAGAGGATGAGGGTGAGGCTTCAGAAAGACCATCTGATTCCCAACCCATACCCTCTCCTCCTCACCCAAGTGAAGACCAACCTCAGACACATACTGACCCTTCTTCTAGACCTTCTCCTTCTATAGCTATTCCTGATTCCAATCTAGAGGTTTCTGGTGGGAATCATGCAGGTCAGTCATCCAATGATACATCCCTATCAAGGAATGAGGATGGTCTGACACTCTAAAGTGTATATGACCTTTGTGTGTCTTTATGTAAACAGGTCACAGCTCAGGCTAAAGAAATTAAAGCTTTGAAGGCTCAGGTCAAGAAGCTAAAGAAAGGAGTCAAACCACTTATCACACATCACAAAGCCTGGATGAAGAGTGTTGCACTGAAGAAAAGATTAGCAAGGAAGACTTCTCTAAAGAAAAAGGGGGTACAAAAGAAGTATGTATCCAAACAGTGGAGGAAATCTGTCAAATCTTCCAAGGGTGAACCATCTGTGCATAAAAGAATCAAATTTTGAAGATCTTGATGATTTTGTGGATGTGGATTATACATTGGACTACATGGGAGACTGAGGATGATAAAGATGAGGCGGAGGACAAGCTCGTGTGGTATGATAGAAGAGAATGAAAGTACAGATATGAAGTAAGTACTAAATCTCACTGTTAGTACAGTCAGAGCCAAAAGAAGGTACCGACAAGATAAATGAAGGTACTGACAAGCAAGATGGAGATACCCGACAATACACATAGTTAGTACCGATAGACAAGGGGACAGGTAACTGCTGATCAAAAATGAAGGGAAGAAGTGTTACCAAACATCTCCAACAACAACTTCAACAACTACTTCAACAATAGTATAGTGAGATAACCAATGCACAAGTTCTCATCACAATGAGTCAGAATAAACAGAAGGAAAAGGAAAAAAGAGTAGAGATTAGGAATGCTGAAGATACTGAGAGACCAATGCCTACTTCAACAAGATCTATGTTAACATTGAAGCCTCTTCCCAAGATTGATCCAAAAGATAAAGGAAAAAAGATGATTGATGAAGAAGGTAAATCTGATACTGAATCAGTTGATATCACTGAAGCTTAAAAGAAGTTTAAAATGCATGCTAAGGATGAAGAGGCGGCCAGAAAGGTTCAAGAAGAATGGAAAGCTAAAGAGGAAAAGAAAAGGTTAGCTAAAGAAGAAGCTACTAAGGTTGCTCTCACTAATTAGATAAGATTCATACTGCAAGAAAAAAAACAGACAAGATTCTTGCTGATGTAGCTACAAAAAGGAAGAAAGAGATAAGTTTACCATTGAACAAAGAGCAAAATTTCTTCATGATACCATTGCTGCACAAAGGAAATTTCTTGCTCAACAAAGGTCTGAAGCTATCAGAAATAAACCACCTACAAGAAATCAGCTAAGAAACCAAATGATGACCTATTTGAAGCATGTTGGTGGAAAGAAGCATTCTGATTTGAAGACCAAAACCTTTGAAGAAATACAGGTTTTATATGAAAGATTAAAGAGGCAAGATCAGAACTTTATTGCTATTGTATCTGCTGAGGATGAGAGAAAAATTAAGGAGTTGAATAAAGACCCTGAAAAGAAGAGATTAAAGAAGAGGGTTGTCAATAAAACTCCAAGAGAAGAAGACACAACAAAGGCACCTGCTGAACAAGAAGTGACAGAGCAAGGTACAAAGAAAAGAAAGAGTGGTCTTATGAAGATGATTAGCTAGGAAAGACCAAGACCACAACCAATGAATGATAGTGATGATGAACACAAAAAATGTATAAGGATTGTTACATTTGAGGGTACCATAGATAGTGAAATTATGGAGACAAAATCTTTTATTGCTAAGTTGCACAAGGTTTCATCACCAGATAGGAATTACATTGTTATCTACAGAGTTAATGCACATCAAGCATTTTAACAATTCTAAAGGAGGTACAACACATTTTTGATAGACAATGATTTGTTTAATTTTATATGACTTGGTGAAGAAGCAGTACTCAGAAATCAAACCAGATAGATGATGAGGTTGATTTCTTTGGGGAACTTGAGATTATGAGGTAATCCTCAACAGAAGAAAATGATCAAGGTGATTTTTGGAACAATCAACAAGAATGGGAGATTGTCAGATGGAGACTGTATGAAGCTTGTAGAGTTTGCATACTAGAGCTTAAGGATGGGACAGTCATCTACATGCTAGTTGAAAGAAAGTATCCTCTCTCCAAGGAATTGTTGCAATAAATGCTTGATTTAGGATTGGAGGTTGAAGAGGAAAGTACTGCTGCACTACAATTGAAAGATTCATTAAGCAACATCTTAATGAGGAGTAATGTTGAGAATGGAAATGAGAAGGGTTTGGGTGTTGGCTAACCACCACACAACAAATGGTCATCAGTTCACCATGCTTAACAGGCATAAGAACTGGCTAGTCCATAAGCAAACCAGTCGTTATGGGTAAAGACTAGTTCTCAAAATCCGTTTATGGTTGAACAATTTTTACCAAAAATTATATGGATTCTCAACTCACTGCTCACCTTGCTTCACAGTTAAGAGTTGGCTAGTCCATGATCAAATAGTTCCTGGTAAAGACTAATCAAATCTGTTGATATCTGATAGTTTGCTAAAAACTATATGGTTATCAGTGTACCATGTTATGGCAATGAAGCATTGACTAGTCCAAAAGCAAACGGATTTTGGTAAAGACAAATCAAATCTATTGATAGTTGATAGTTTACTTAAAACTATAAGGTTATCAATTCACCTTATTGTTTACAATGAAGAATTGGCTATCCCAGAGCAAATGGCTACTAGTAAAGGAATATCAAATCCGTTAATGGCTGGTAGTTTGCCAAAAACTACAAAGCCAACTTAGTTGGATGTTGATGTGTTGCTGAGAAGACATGTTGCTAATAAAGATGGATAGCTGAAGATGTCAAAATTATCAAAGATCAGATCAAGATTTGACAGAGTGTTTGGATACATCCTCCTGGTCTACAAGATGTTTACACTAAAGAAACATGAAGTTAAACAAGTTTAACAATCATGTTTAGGGGAGGATTGTTGGGAATTATGCATTCTTGACTTAGTACCGTTAGTATAAAATAGTTAGTACCGTTTATGAGATATGCATTAGATATCTTAGGAAAGGATATGCATGATCTTTATACGCATTTTGTAAAGCCCATTAGGGTTTCCTTAGTCTATAAAAGGAACCCTAGGCATAGTTAGTAGATATAGTTCTACACAGATCAATAGAGATCGATTAGCAATCTTAGTCTTTGTAATCTGTAACCTAGTGGTATGTGCTTAATTACACATACCTTTTACCTTTAAAAACGAGCTAAAATAACCAAAAACGGACTTAAAATGCCAACCTAGGCAGATTCATGTTTAATAATAAAAGTTCTTTTGTGATATCAATATTGTTCTTCTTAGCATTATTGATTTAGGACCCGCATAATCAATAGTGTCCTACTCATGTTCATTATTGTTGCTTTAGAATTATCAAAAGGAGCAAACTCTTTGCAAGCTGAAGGTTAAGATCTATTCAGTAAAACGATCCAACAAATTCTAACATATGCAACTTATGTGACTTTAATAATATACTGACAAGTGTTCCATTTATCCAATGATTTGAGGTACCACAGTGTAAGTAGTAAGTACACATATGTAAGGTTACTTTTTATGCGACTCGCGATTTACAATTTATATGACTTGTACTTTTTGTCTTTTGTGGAAAAAATAAAATAAAAAGTACACAAAAAGATAAAAAATACAAGTAACATAAATAGTGCATCGTAAGTCGCATAAAAAGTACATCTTACACATATCTTACACAATTATGTTAGCCTTAAAATATTGAGTCGAACTGTTGGGAATTCACTTTTACGTGACGACATTACAGAATTACCATAGTTTATCATAATCACATA
This sequence comes from Tanacetum coccineum, assembly GCA_026074375.1. NCBI lineage: Eukaryota > Viridiplantae > Streptophyta > Magnoliopsida > Asterales > Asteraceae > Tanacetum > Tanacetum coccineum. The sequence goes on along the minus strand of BQNB010043694.1, from coordinate 2,785 downwards.
CGCGAGGACTAGAATAGGCAACTATGTATAGTTTAGAGGCGTATGGGCTATATATACCCCTCTATGGCTTCCATAGAGGGGTTGAGTCATTAGTTTGGTGTTAGAGTCATTTGTATCCTTCATCCATTTTTCCATTTAATCACAAGTCCATCTTCCATCTCACTACTTTCTCTCACTAAAATGGCTATCATGTGGTTTGACTCACCAAGACCACCGGATCATAGTTTTCGTGAATCTTTCAATTGGTATCAGAGCCATGGCAACATACTCTTGGGTCGGTTTTTATTTTTTGTCCGATTGGTTTCTTGGTCTTAAATATGTTTATTTAAAATCTGTCACTTTTGAATATGTCACTTTTGAATATGTCACTGTTGCTAG
>BQNB010043693.1:0-45349 GCA_026074375.1 Tanacetum coccineum | reverse complement strand
AGTTGGAAAAGTTAAAGGTACGGTTAGTTGCCAGGCAAATGATAGCAGTAGCTATATTGCTACTAAACTTCTCCCAAGCAGTCTTCTTAGGACTCAAACAGTAGAGAATGGTATGAATGAAGAATTTCCACTGAGAGGAAAAATATCCCTTTTGAAAAGTTAGGCTATCAGAAGTGATTGCATACCCCATGAGAGCCAGTTGCTTAAAATATTTTGCAGTAAGGAGAGAGCTAATACCATTAGAATCTTTAAGCTTGAGATGTCTTCTAATGGAGGCCTCAGAAACAAATACCTTGACCTTCCTATCTATGGTAGCAGTGATTCCCCTGACTCCATCCTCATTTGTGCTCAAAGCAGCAGTTTGCCAAAATTGTTCTATAGGAGAAGCATAAAGGGTTGGGCATTCAGTGAGGGCATTCTTGATGTGACTTGCAGTTAGAAAATCAATGATTTGATGAAACCCCTCACTTCCTTCTGACTTCTCTAAGTAGGCAACCATGTTGTGCTTGTCGCAAAATTCCAAACTCGCCATTTGATGAATAGAAAGTGAATTAAGGTTCTGGGATATGGTCGTGGGAGAGAGTATGAGTGTTTGGTAGAGGTAATTGAGATAAGAGAGAGTTTTTAAGGTTTTAAAATTTCACCGACTGAATAAGATTTGTACTTATCTTGAAGAAATCTTATGTTTATAGAAAGATCATGAATTCTCCAATTAGTCAAACCTATAGACGAAGTAGTTGGCGGAAATTTCGCAACGGCTATATTTAGAGAAGGAAATTCTGTTATGGCTCAAACAGTACTAACGGTCACCCAGCAGTACTAAAATTAGCCTAGCAGTACTAAAATTAGCCTAGCAGTACTAACTCTAAGCCCAGCAGTACTAAAACATGGAGAGACCAGTTTTAACTTCAATTTCGTCCAAAAAGCTTTTCCATCACCAATTTTGACTCTCACAATCTCTCTTTCTGTTTTTATCACATTATCTCTCAATTCTTTTTGCTCACCAATTCACTCTTTCTGTTTTTATCACACAACTCTCTGTCTGTTTTTAAGCTCACCTCCCCACTTCCAAGTGTGTTAACTCTTAAGAGAGGTGGATCATTAGACTGTTTAGATGTAGTCTCAAACCTAGTTTAAGCATCTACACCCCCAATATGGTATCTTGGCACCTGGGACCACTACCTGAACCAGTTCCCTAAGGATTTGGCTCATTAAGTGTTGCCATGGATTGGGTCCTATTGATGTTACCACTGTCCTGCTCTGCTTCTAAGCTAGAAGCAGTAGTGGCAGCCCTTTCCATTCTGTCACCCAACTCCTTATGGACAGCCTCATCACCAACCTTTACAGGGGGACCACTAGACTGAGGTATCTTGGTGTCCCGACCTCTTTTGACATGCCTAGATGTTTTTGATTCTTTTTAACACATTTTTGATGTTACATGTGCTTCCAACCATGCTTGACTGCATATTGACATAAGTAGCCTCCCCTCAAACAAGACTTCAGAGGTGAAGCTTTCAACATCAGGTACTCAATATGCTTATCCTGCAAGTGTTAGTCCAAAGCCAAAAATACACAATCCAAAGTATTTTCTTTTTGACAGTATTAATTATGACTAACAGTTTTAACAAGCAGTCTTAAGTATAACTAGCAGTACTAATTATACTTAGCAGTACTAATTGACAAGACTAACAGTACTAATCCTTTACAAAACTTTTTCAAAGACATAGAGAGATATAGACATTAAGGATTAAGCATTCCAATACTTGAGACCAAGTACTGAAACCTTCCAGCATCAAAACCTTTTGTAAGAAGATCTGCAACATTATAATCAGTATGAATTTTAACCATTTGTATTAACTTTTTAGCATTGCAATCTCTTATAAAATGATGCCTAATCTCTATATGTTTTGTTTTAGAATGTTGAACAGGATTTTCAATAATGCAGATAGTACTGTTATTGTCAATATTAATGACAGTATTCATGAAATTATACCCATAATCCAGCAATTGATTTTGAATCCAGAGTACTTGTCTACAACAACTAGCAGCAGCCACATATTCAGCTTCAGTTGTAGAAGTGGCAACCACAGTTTGCTTCTTACACTGCCATGATATCAACCTATTTCCCAAAAACTAACAACCTCCAGTTGTTGACTTCCTATCTTGAGTGGCTCCAGCATAATCACTATAAGTATAAGAAACTAGTTCAAATGGAGAATCTCTAGAATACCAAAGGCCTAAAGTTGGTTTGCCTTTCAAATATCTAAAAATTCTCTTTACAGCTAAAAGATGTGATGTCTTTAGAGTAACTTGGAATCTAGCACATGCACATACTGCAAACATAATATCTGGGCTAGATGATGTGAGATACATCAAATACCCAATCATAGATCTATATATATATGTACATCAACATCATCAGCATCTTCATCTTTGACTAACGGCTTTTCCAAATCAACTAGAGTAGAAGCAGACTTCATCAGTGTAGTTGAATTTCTTTAAAATCTTAGCTACATATTTATCATGACTGATATATAATCCATCTTCCTTCTATGTTACCTGTAATCCTAAGAAGAAAGTAAGTTCTCCCATAGAACTCATCTAAAACTTATCCTTCATAAGCTTCTCAAATGCAGTACACAGTTCCTTATTTGTAGAGCCACAAGATAATATCCAACACATAAACCTGCTGTACAAGCAAAATATCTCTTTTTGTTTGAATTCTTGATAAACAATGTCGGATCTATCTTCCCTCTTTTTAAAAACCCATTGCCCCAAAAATAGGTAGTTAGCCAAGGTTTCATCATACCATGCTTTGGTGCTTGATGCATACCCATAATAGTGCCGTTGAACCACCTTATAAACTTGTTGGATGGTCAGGATCTTTAAATTCTGATGGTTGAGTAACTTAAACCTCTTCCCAATGGGTCCATATAAGAAAGCACTCTTCACATCCATGTTTGATATACAGAAAACCCCATAAAAAAAAGCATAGGCTAAAAAACAATCTTATTGCCTCAATTCTTGCCACAAGAGCAAAAACTTCTTCATAGTCTATGTCTTCTTCTTGCCTATGACCCTGTGCAACCAACCTTGATTTATTCCTAATTACAATCCCTCTTTCATCTTTCTTATTTCTGAAGACAAACATTTGTTCCAATGGCCCTCTTCACTATTAGGGCAAATCCGCAAAGTTTCCAAACTTGTTGGAGTTTGAATTGAAAAAGTTCTTCCTGCATTGCTTCTACCCAAGATGAATCAGATAGAGCTTTAGCAATGCTTGTGGGTTCAATCTGGGATAAGAAACAAGCATACAAACAAGTATTCAGTGTATCATGTGTTTTCTCTTTATAAACAGCACTGAGAAACCCTTGTTCAGAAGTAGGTTTTGTCATTCTTCTTGTCTGAACAGATGACTTCACATCACCAATCACATTTTAATTAGTGTCTTTAGAATTCTTATATTGGAGTGGTTGGAACTATAATAGGAATTAAGGATGTTTCCCCAAATCAACTTTTGGTTCAACTTCATCTTCACTGAAAACTCAAACATGAGTGGCTTTAAGTGGTATGACTAGCTCTATTATGAACATTATCTTTAGGGCATCTGGATCAGATAAACTAGCAATATTAACTGATGGATCAACAGTATTAAGTTTAAAACGACCAGTATTAACTTTAGAACTGGCAGTATTAACATGTTGTCCAGCAGTATAAACTTCCTTAGGACTGCTATCATCTTCAGACTTATTGGTATGTGCTTAATTACACATACCACTTTCCATTAAAAACGGACTTAAAAGACTAAAAACGTACCAAAAATACATTGTATTTGTATGTTTGCATTTGTATTGTGCAGGAATGGATATTCAAGAAAAGGACAAAAAGAAAGCCAAAAAACAACCAAATACCAAGCGCACGTAGTGGAAAAAACCAAGTCCAGTCAAAGTCAAAAGTCATCACACTGAAGAAAATACAACTTGAGGACTAAATCTCCAAACCCAGTTGTATTACAAAAGAAAAAAAAACAAGGTCGAGAATAGCAAACGGGTTAAAAGTGTCTGCCAATAAGGTAATAAGAGTTAGGGGCCATAAGATGCCAACCTACCCAAACTTCAATTTTATCCCGCCCAACAAAATCCAGGTACAGCTAGGGAAGTTCGTCCCATAACTTCTACCCTGCAAACCACTCAACACCCGAGATAAATCATTCAACCACTCCTCTATCTTCCCCCAGTTGTATAAGTGCCATGGTTGGATTCCCACCATTCCCCAAGTATTTTCGATGGCTGTGATTGACTCAACAACGCACGAAAAAGAATTGAAGGCTGGATTTGTTTTTATAAACTCATCACACAACAAGCACACTTTGGTTTTGTCCTCCTACAAAAGAAGCACAGAAGAAAGAAGTCCAAAAGAAGAAGACTTCGGCTATAAAATAGAGCTTTTTGTAAGCCTTTAAGGCATCTAGTTAGTTTTTTAGAGTATCTTAGTTTAATTCTCAGTTTTTAAAAGTCATTTACAGTTTTTTCTTTCAGCTTTGTAACACTTTCAAGTTTTAATGCAAATTTGAGTTTTAAGTCAGTTTACAATCCCAAGTGCTAAGTTTCTTAATTGTATTGTTTTGTGTATCCAAAGCGCTCAACACAGCTTACTTATAAGCTGTGTTCATTAAGAAGTAAAAAAATAAAAAGTTAGTAGTAATGAGAAAATCACATAAATCACTCTCAGAATACAAAACCACGCTTACTTATGGATGATAACCATTCTGATGGGCTTATGGACACTACTACTTGTTTGAATTTAAGCAAGAGCTTGTAGACTTCATTTTTGACCCTGTTTTTGAGCAAGGGTTTGTAAGTTTCCTCTTTTTCTTATTCCTCATAGTTACAACAGAACTTACTATAGTGCTTACTTGTTACTTACATTGTCTATTTATGCTATAATCAGGAGTTTAGAGTGCTTATCTGCGTGGTTGTCAGTTTAAAAAATTTGTGTCACTTTCTGAGTTAACACTGTTAGTTATGAGTTAAAACTGTTAGAATAATTCAGCTTATTTAAGTGCTTATTCTTGATTATAAGTGTCTTATTTTGTTCTTTGATAATCTGTTTTTAATAAATTAGAATCAAATCAGCTTTATAATAAAAAGAAAAATGATTTTTGAAAACTTTAAGGGATATTTTCAACTAGCAGTACTAACCCAGAGTTAGTACTGCTAGTTCTATTTTGGGATTTTTCACTACATTACTAACATTAAAGCTAGCATACTAAACTCTAAGTTAGTACTGTAGTTAAACTGTTAGTACTGGTGGTTCATTTAAGCTATCAGCTTACTTGTTTCTGCTTATTTAAATTTGCATAGCTTTTAAGTACATTAAGTCATTTTGGCCTCCTAGTCCTTTAGGATAAGCTTATTAAGCTTATTTTTCTTTTCAAAGTTATTTTCCAAAGTGTATCAGTTTGTAGCTATGTTAGCTTATTTCCATTCATTTATTCCCAGCTGCTTATTCTTATCCTGAGGCTTTATTAGGGATAGTTAAATATCTGTTTTAGCTTATTTGCTTATTTCTTGTTTCATTGAACTAACAGTATTAACTTAAAGCTAGCAGTACTAACTCCAAGTTAATACTGTTAGTTAATAATGTTAGTTAGTACTGTTAGTTAATATTATTAGTTAGTACTGTTAGTTAATTCTGTTAGTTAATTCTGTTAGTACTGTTGTTAGTACTGTTGAGTTTATCTTGCTTAATTTAGCTTAATTGCTTTTTGAAGTTGCTTATTTAGAGTTAGTCTAGCTTATTTGATTTGTCTTAAGCTTATTTGAGCTTATTTGTGTTTTAGCTTTTAAAGTTTTAGTGTTTATGCCATTTCTAGCTTTTATGCTTGTTCTAGCTTATTTTCCTTGCTTATTTTTGTGTGCATTTGCTTATTAGGTTTAGTGCCCTTTTATATCCAAATCCTTGTCATATTCAAACATCAATCATCAATCGTCTTTCGATTTTCCATCTCTAGCCTCGTTGGGACATAACGACCCGGGAATCATACTTCCGGCTACGGTATATAATAATTATTTTAGTGAACATTTGACCAATCCTTGCTAAAGGTATTGGTTGATTGTTTGCTTATATATATTTAATATATATATATATATATTAATATATAAATATAGTATATATAATATAATATATATATATACTATATATATTTGAACCATCAATTTTTTGGCGCCGGCTGCCTGCTCGGGGAGAGCTAAAACATTTATCGTTACATTTGAAAATTTAAGTTTGAATTGTGAATATTTCTTCTAAAATATATATATATATATATATATAAATAGTATATATAATATATAATATATAGTAAAGTTCAAAAATATTTTTTTTCATTTTCCTATCAGTATAATTATCATATAAAAACAAAGAAAAAACCAAAAATAAAAAAACATTGTCAAAAAAGAAATAAATTCTCAAATTGGTAAAATATCCAAAATATAATATCCTCAATTGAGTATTAGCATAATAACTTCCGGTGAACTTGTTGTTGCCCAACTCAAACAAAAGATTAAAAACTTGCCATTTGTGTCCTCTTGCAACATAACACGCACCTTGATAAGTTAAACAAACTATAAAGAGGTATCAAGGAGGGTTGTTCCTAGAACTACCAGTACCCGAAAGAAAATCAAGCTCGCGCTATTCCTACTCCTCCGCTCACCTGTGTGTTTATCATTTTGAGAGCTACCGTGAAGTAGTAACTATTTGGGTTCAAGTTGTCTAGTTTTACGTTCCTCCCGTTTAAAATAGATTGTGAATAAACTAAAAACTAAAATATCTCTTCTTGTTCTCTATTTGATAGTGCATGCCACATCGTTCTCAACTCGTCGTCTACGTCAACATCAACGATCAACAATAACAAGTTTCCTCCTGAATCTGTAAACCCTCCCAAAGATAGCGATGGCTGATAATCGAACTATGCAGAATTGCTCCAAGGCTCCCACCGAGGGATACGAGGACGCAATGTTGTTTCCTGAAAAGCAGCAGCCAATTTTGAGATCAAGCATGGGGTGCTAACTCGTGTCCAGAACAAGCAGTTCTTTCGGACATGACAAAGAGGACCCATTGCCACATCCGATAATTCAATAAAACACCTCTACTTTAGATACTCCTAATGTCCCGACCACATCAAGTAAGTTGAGCTTTTCCTTTATGTCTCCTCGTAAGGGCAGCCCGATAGGCTTGAAAAAGAACCCCCTCGATCAACATTCAGACATGGGGATGATCTCGTTGCTAAATTCATAACTCAGTTTTTTCCCACCTTTAAATACGACAAATCTTCGGACGAAATTCAATTTCAAACAAAGATTGATGAGTCGTTTAGTGAGCTTGGATCGTTCAAAGACTCTCCGAGCATGTCCACATCCATGGATTCTCGAGCTTCACCAAACTTGATACATTATACAAGCCTTAAAGTCAATTGATCAAGACTCTTTTGAACTACCGCCGCATGTGGTATTCTTTTCGACAAAAGGCCCGGCTATTGCTCAGCATCATCGAGAAGCAAGATCCAAAGATTGTCACGTCCCGAAGCAAAGCCATTGTGCTAAAGGAGTAGAGCGCTTCCACATCGGAGTATCTCCCGATGTGTGCTGAATTGAAAGATATGGTTAAGCTCTACTTCTCGACAAGCAGACATCATCCAGTCCAAGCTTCCCGCATCCCGTAAAAGCGGTTGAGCAAAGTTGTGTACCTGAGTGGTGCCCACTCATATCGTAATTGTTCGCTACCGTTAGCAACAATTAAACGAGATACACACCAAGAATCGTCTCACAGGCAGACCAAGCAGCCAATTTCAACCAAGGAAATTCCGTTACCGTCCGCCACCGATGCAAACCAATCAGATCCACCAGGATTTCCTCCATACAACACAACACCAACCAACAATAAAATCGTTGGAACCAAAACCAAAACCGTGGAGAATGCTACAACCAGGTCGAATCCAACGACCCCCAGGTTCAACTACAAGCCCAATGTATCAACCCACGGTTAAATCCAACACCCCAGCTTACCCTAGCTTCATACAAGCTCCGGGTGTGTCAAAAACTGATTTTGAGAGCTACATCAAGGCTAATGATGCGGTTAAAACAAAACCTAGCAAAACCAAATGTCCAACATAACCGACTTGCTCACCAAAATCATAAATCCAACCAAGCTTCTTACTTCAACTTCAGGTTCTCTTCCTAGCAACACCATTGCCTAATCCGAAGGGTGAATTGAAAGCAATTCACCCCCTAACCAGAAGCGTTTTTCATATGATGGACCTTCAAATTCATCACCGATCCGGTGGTGGAAGTTGAAACCGAGGTGACAAAGGACACGGTGCTTCCTAACGGAAGTACCAAAGACGTCCAACCTCCAATAGTCCAAGTTGATGAGCCAGTTGTCATGCCTAGAGCCAAAACGACTTTACCATATCCATCTAGGGTAAACAAGGAAAAAATCCGCGAAAAGGACGACCTTTTAGCTTTGAAATTCATGGAAATTTTTTGGAATCTCCACTTCGGCTGAGTTCCGATGCTCTCCCGCCACATGCCTAAGTTTGCACCGATTTCAGAAAGCTTTTGAACAACATAACAAATCTTGGAATTAACCAAAACAATCGTTAATGAAAATTGCTTGATCGGTCAGCACTCCTAAAAGACATTTCCCGTAAAAATTAAGGAGACCCGGGTCGATTTCTGATAACCGTGTGATTTCCCAAGTTGGATGAATGCTTGGCCCTGCCGATCTCGGTGCAAGCATCAATCGAATGCCCAACTCTTCGTCCATTTGAAAGCTTAATCACCAAAGACTGACCAAAACTAGGTATGATAACTCGAGTTCGCCGACGCAAGTCGATCTCTACTCCCACCAGCATAGCCGAAGATTTTTTGTAAAGGTTGGAACCTTCTACCGTTCCAGCCGATTTTATGGTATTGACTAAGATGCCGACCCTAGAGCCCCTTGATTTTAGGAATACCATTTTTTAAGAACGGCAAAGAGCCTTGATCGATGTACACGTGAAGGAGATGACCTTAAGACATGATCCAATCCTGACTTTCAAAGTAGGTGATACAACAAAATTTCTCCCTATTAGCCATGGGAATCAGTTAACAAGGTGCGACTATATGATTTAGCAGAGGAGGAAATATTCTCAAGTTTTAGGTTTCTCTTTCTCGGAAGTAGTTAGCAAATGGAAATTCCACTCCTTACTTTGACCGATTGCAATACCCAAACTTCTCCACCACTCTACTCCATTCGAGGGTAGTGATTTCATATCTGAAGAAATCGAGGCTGAACTTTCTGATACTTTGTATAAAGTCAGGAATAATGATGCCGAACTAGATCCCGAGAAGGACATTCTTCTTCCTTGAAGCTATCACTAAAAGTGAGCCTTATCACCACTTCCTAACCATAAGCAAATATTTGTCCTGAGGTTAGAAAAGAACTTAAGATTTGTGAAGCCAAAGCCGATGAAACATCAATTGATGAACCTTCCGAGGTCGAGCTTAAGGACTTACCTCCCCACCTCGAATATGCATTTCTGGAGGGTGACAACAAGTTACCAGTCATCATTGCTAAAGATTTGAGTGTCCGGGAGAAAGCCGCTCGTCAGAAAAGTGTTGGCAGTCCCAAAGCTGAGCCTCGCTTGAAACTCTCCGATATCAAGGTATTGACCCAGAATTATACTCAACAAAATTCTATTGAAGAGGATATACACACCAGCTCAACATCAGAGACGCCGGGTAAACCCAAAATCCCGATGGTCATAAAAAAAGTTTGAAAAACTTCCTTGACGCTGGATTAATTTACCCTATCTCGACAGTCCCTGGGTAAGCCCGGTACAGCTGTGTACCAAAGAAAGGTGGTTTTAACCGTAAGTTGAGATTGAGCAAAATTGATTGCTTCCTCAACTCGATAGTTTACGGATGCGGGTAAGCTTAGACTACCGAAATTGAATGAAGCCACCCGAAAGGACCATTTTCCACTACCATTCATGAAAAGACCAAATGCTTCGAGAGCTTGACGGGAAAACAATACTATTGGTTTCTCGATGGTTTCTTCTTGGTTATTTTCAAATACCCATCGACCCAAATTGATCAGAAAAAACAACATTTACTTGCCCCATACGAACCTTGCCTACCGCGCATGCCTTTGGCCTCTGCAAATGCACCAGGCACATTTCAGAGATGTATGATGGCAATCACCAGTTCCACGACATATCAAAAAAACGATGGAAGTGTTTTATGGATTGACTTTTTCGGTGTTCTGGAAGTTTCTTTTCGCTACATGCCTAACCCATTTGGAAAAGTGCTTTAACGTGTGAAGACACCAATTTAGCCCTAAACTGGGAGAAAAGCCATTTCATGGTTAAGGAAGGCATTGTTCTTGGACATAAAATCTCCAAGTCAGAAATTGAGGTCGATCGAGCTAAGATTGATGTTATCGCCAAGCTCCCTCACCCGACTACTGTAAAAGGGTCCGTATTTTCTGGTCATGCCGATTTTATAGAAGATTCACCCAGAAATTTTTTTAAAATACCGTCCCATGACCCATTTGCTCGAAAAAGTGACGTCAGTTTTATTTCTCCAAAGAGTGAAATTAAAGCATTTACACTCTCCAAAAAAGAAGCTAAAACCGAGGCTCCAATCCTGATGCCCAGACTGGAATGAAAACCATTTGAACTTATGTGCAATGCAAGCGATTCGCCTTAGTGCAAGTCTTGGGGCAACGTCATTAGAACATTTCAGAGTCTAAACATTATGCAAGCAAACAATGAATGAGGCGGAATCACGTTACACCACGACAAGAAAGAAATGTTAGCCGTGTGAAGCAATTCAAAAATTCCGATCTACCTTAGTCATTAACAAATGCACATGTGTATACGGATCATTCCTGGCCCTTATGTATCTCTTGCAAAGAAAATTCTAAGGCGAGATTGCTCCGATGGGTTCTGCTCCTTCAAGAGTTTCGATTTGATGTATTGACACAAAAAGCCCTGAGAAACCGAGCGGCTGAATCATCTATCACGATTAGTAGAATCCTCACAAATTAGCTCGTCCAAAGGAGAATAAATAAAAGTTTCCTTTTGTAACTCTAGTTTCGATTGCTGTTCTCGATGCTAGTACCCAAAAACATTGTTAGCTGACATCGCAAACTACAGCGGGAAATTTTCGTGATCAAAGGAATGTCAACCCAGCAAAAAAAAAATTCTTCAAAGACGTGAAGCATTATTCTGGAAGATCCCTTTCAGTTTAAAAATCCTGGCGTATCAAGTTATTTCGAAACTTGTGTTTTTGCAAAGAATCCCATGACATCCCATAGGCTTGCCACGATGGCCCACCGTGGTACATCAAGGTGCTAAACTACACAGCAAGAAAAGACTTCGGATTCCGGATTCTTTGGCCCCCACAATCTACAAAGATGCCCATGAGTTGGTTAAAAACTGCAACTACATGCCAACGTCAGGAAAAATTTCACAACGTGATGAGATTGCCAACAAAATTCCATCCTAGTTTGTGAACTCTTTTGACGTCTGGGCATAGACTTTAATGGGGCATTCCCATCATCCAAGGCAACAAATACATCCTCGTGGGCCGTTGTTTATTTATCAAAATGGGTTGAAGTAAAGCCTCCCCACCAATGACGCCGAAGTTTGGTTTGCAAATTTCTTAAAATCTCTCTTCTGGCCAGATTCGGTGGGCCCCTCATGCAAATCATAAGTAACGCAGGAACCCATTTTTGCAATGACCAATTTGCAAGGTCATGCCTTAAATACGGAGTCACTCAGCGTACTCTCCCGCGTATCATCCTCCACAAACAAGTGTACAAGTTGAGTTTTTCCAATCGGGCTTGAAAGAGAATTCTTGAGAATCAATAGGAGAGAACCTACATCTTGTCAGATAAGCTCGATGATGCTTTATGGGCTTTCCGCAAAAAACCCACACGCTTACAAAACACCTATGGGGTGTTCTTCATAATAAGGCTGGTTTACGAAAAGCTGCCATCCTGCCAATTGATTTAGAACACAGCCTACTGTGCCTTAAACATACGAACTTTGACCTGAAAACCGCTGGTGACCATAGGAAAGTTCGCTGAATGAGACTAATGAGCTCCGGATAATGCTTATGAAACTCTTTAATCCATAAAGAAAAAGACAAAGAGAATCCAGGACTATCCAAGATCAAAAAACCAGCGTTTCAACGCGTTGATCAGTCCTCCTCTTTACTCAAGATTGAAGATTTTGTTGGGCAAGCTTTAAGACCCACGTCCGACTGGTCAGGGACCTTTCATTATCAACAAGTTTTCCCTACGCTACCCGTCAAGTTATCCCAAAACTCCGGGCCAAATTTCAAAGTGAATGGTCATCGTATTAAACACTACTTTGGAGGGGACGTACCACAATTGGTAGTCTTGGTTCTCCAGACATTCCCCAATGTCCAATAAATTCAAGTGACGGGTCAAGCATAGCGACCTTAAACAAGCGCTTCGTGGGAGGCACCCCATGCTTATCGTAGTATTGTAATAATAAATAAAGGGTGTTTTTTTCTTATGTTATAGTAGAGCTTGCCTTTTCCATTACCCGTTTCGTATTTGTGTTGTTAATTGTCCCAGGAATTGCCCGGATTGTGAAGACATCTCGTGCTCTCTAGTTTTTGACTTTCATGCCACAAGAGTTTCACATCCTCAGCTTCATTTTGGGAATCCAGTATCCTAATCTTATCGACTAACTTTTTATCTTTTGGCACACTTAATAAACGGCCTTAGATTTACGTAGGTGCCCCTTTCAAAACACGATGACATGTTTAGTGTTCGAGCATGGGGGGATCTCCATGTTGATTTTTGCCATGCAGCCGTGTTATCATGTAATCCCGTTTTTACCACCAAATTTTTGCAAAAATACTAAAAAAATGGAAAACAATTAATTAAAAAAAATTTCAAAAATAAAATAAGTGTTTTTTCATAGTTTCGACTCTCCTAATGGGTAGAAAATGCAATTAAGTTTTGACTCGATCGGGCATGTTGATCCCTAGCTTAAGTTCCTCATTGTAGGCTAACTTTCACGAATTCTATTGCTTCGAATTGTAATAAGGTAAATGAACAAGAAAGTGATAGAGTTAAAATAGAAGTTTAATGTGCTGACAAAGATTCTTCGAAAGCTTATATGAGAGACTTGTGTTTTTTTTTCTCACCATTAGACCTTTTAATCCACCTAATCATACGTGCTCATTTCAATTCCAACTAAGTCCCAATAGATAGTTTTTAGAAAAAGCCTTCAATTTTGAACTTGATTCTTTAAAGCCGAGGGTTTTTCTGTTCTTAGTAATTTGAAAGTTAAAGATGCCAAAGAAGCATGAATGGACATATGAGTGCAAAAATGCATGAATATTGGAAATTAAAGGCCAATAAAGCATACATTTGAGTATATGGAGCAAGTAAAAGAATGTCCCGTGGATATCCCACTCCGCTAACAGCAGGTGGGGGTTCAAACTAAGACACTTAACTCTAGGGATTTGGTGTTTGTTGATATCTCACCAGGATGCGAAGTCTAGTAAAGGGGTCAAACTAAGACACCTATCCTTAGCATAATTAGAAGAGGTATTGATGTGATTTCCCACTACGCTAGCAACGGGGTGGGTTTTCAAACTAAGAACACCGGTCGTTTGTTGTGATATCCTACTAGGGAGCGAGGCCTAGGTAGGTGTTCAAACTAAGCAACGCATTCCTAGCTTTAAGAACTTATGATTATGATGATGAATGATGTTGCAAAAGTTCTACAGTTAAATTTTTTCCGTTTCCCCCCTTTAAAACAAGTTAACAAGGTCCTAATAAGTTGTTGCTTTGAGTCGTGATTCATCTTGAATTACGACTATGAAAATAAGTTGATCTATGGTTGAGTTAAAATGAGTACACACATTTAAATCATGTATCCATGTTGGGAGTTAAAAGTTCACAAGTCATGAGTATAAGTGCTTAACATTTAGACTTATATTGACAAATGATCTTGTTTAATTGCTTGGTTTGGATCTAGTGAAAAATCGGGGACGATGAATTTATCCTTTCGGATTCCGTAGATTATTCTATGGACGCTTCTCATTTTATGATCCCAATGTTGATAAAATAAAAGATGTCAAACAGATAGTTAAGAAAAGAAAAAGGAAAATCCAAAAATATTAGGGGTAGTCAGTGTGCTTATGAAAAATTGGTGAAAACGGGACTTGTCGAAGCTATTGATTCTTTAGTTCCCCTTGACGAACATTTAGCTACTTTTCGAGGTTATTAGTCGAGGGGGATTAAGATTCTTGGTTTCTTGAGTGTTTACTTCATAACATTGCGTGAGGACACGGCAATACCTTAGTATGGGGGATTTTGGTATGTGCTTAATTACACATACCACTTTCCATTAAAAACGGACTTAAAAGACTAAAAACGTACCAAAAATACATTGTATTTGTATGTTTGCATTTGTATTATGCAGGAACGGATATTCAAGAAAAGGACAAAAAGAAAGCCAAAAACAAACAAAACCGAGCACGGAGTGGAAAAGACCAAGTCAAGTCAAAGTCAAAAGTCATCCACATGAAGAAAATACAACTTGAGGGACTAAAACTGCCAAACCTCAAGTTGTATTACAATGAAAAAAAGACAAGGATCGAAATGCAAACCGGCGAAGTTTTTGCAATAAGGTTAAGAAGTGGAGGGGCCAAAGCGCCAACCTAACCCAAACTTCATTTTTCCCGCCCCAAAAAAAACCAGTACAACTAGGATGGTTCGTCCCCATACCTTCAATTCTAACCCTGCAAAACCACTCACACCCTAGATAAATTAATTTCAACCACTCCTCCTATCTTCCTCCCAGTTGTATAAGTGCCAGTTTGGCAATCCCACACCATCCCAAGTAGTTTTCGATGGTTGTGATTGACTCAAAAGAAGCACAAAAGAAATTTGAAGGCTGGATTTGTTTTTAATAAACATACTCACACAACAAGCACACTTTGTTTGTCCTCTAACAAAGAAGGCACAGAGAGAAAGAATCCACGAGAAGAAGAACTTCGGCAATAAAATAGAAGCTTTTGTAAGCCTTGAGGCACCTAGTTAGTTTTTTAGAGTATCTAGTTTAATTCCTCATTTTTTTTTTTAAAAGTCATTATAACAGTTTTTTCTTCAGCTGTGTAACACTTCAAGTTTAATGCAAATTTTGAGTTTTAGTCATCTTACAATCCAAGCAAAGTGCCTAAGTTTCTTAATTGTATTGTTTTTGTGTTCATAAAAGCTCTCAACACAGCTACCTATAAGCTGTGTCATTTAAGTAAAAAATAAAAAGTTAAGTAGTTAAGGAGAAAATCAACATAAATCTCTCTCAAATACACCACACTTACTTAGGATGAAAAGCCAGTTCTGGATGGTCTTATGGATACTACGATCTTGTTTTATTCAAGCTAGAGCTGGTAGAATCATTGTTTGACCCTGTTTTTGAGCAAGGTGTTGTTAATTTTCTCTTTTCTTAATCCTCTTGAGTTAACTACAGAACTACTTATAGTGCTCAATTGTTACTTAACATTTGTCTATATAATACATTTACATTTGCTTATTTATGCTTTATCATGATGTTCAGTGCTTATCTTGCTTAGTTGTCAGTCTAGAAACAGTTTGTGTAATCATTTTAGTTAACACTGTTAGAATAATTCAGCTTATTTAAGTGCTTATTCTTGATTATAAGTGTCTTATTTTGTTCTTTGATAATCTGTTTTTAATAAATTAGAATCAAATCAGCTTAATATAAAAAAAATGATTTTTGAAAACTTTAAGGGATATTTTCAACTAGCAGTACTAACCCAGAGTTAGTACTGCTAGTTCTCTTTTTGGATTTTTCACTAGCAGTACTAACTTAAAGCTAACAGTACTAACTCTAAGTTAGTACTGGTAGTTAAAACTGTTAGTACTGGTGGTTCATTTTAGCTTATCAGCTTATTGTTTCTGCTTATTTTCTTTGCTTAGCTTTTTAGAGTAAATTAAGTCATTTTGGCCTACTGTCTTTAGGAGTAAGCTTATTTAAGCTTATTTTCTTTTTCAAAGTATTTTCAAAAGTGTATCAGTTTGTAGCTTTTTAGCTTATTTGCCATTCTAGTTTATTCCAGTTGCTTATTCTTATGCCTGAGTGCTTATTAGGGATAGTTAAATATCTGTTTTAGCTTATTTGCTTATTTCTTGTTTCATTGAACTAACAGTATTAACTTAAAGCTAGCAGTACTAACTCCAAGTTAGTACTGATAGTTAATACTGTTAGTTAATACTGTTAGTTAATACTGGTAGTACTGTTGAGTTTCCTTGCTTAATTTAGCTTAATTGCTTTTTGAATTTGCTTATTTAGAGTTATCTAGCTTATTTGATTTGTCTTAAGATTATTTGAGCTTATTTGTGTCTTAGTATAAAGGTTTTAAGTGTTTTTACCATTTCTAGCTTCTATTCTTGTTCCAGCTTATTTTCTTTGCTTATTTTTATGTGCATTTGCTTATTTAGGTTTAGTGCCCATTCACATCTTTGTCATATTCAAACATCAATGATCAATCGTCTTTCTATTTTCCATCTCTAGCCTCGTTGGGACATAACGACCCGGAGACTCTCTACACTGCTTCCGGTTTCATTGATCTCGCGGATTCTGATCTTGTTGTGTACTCATATATATTTGTGTTTATTGGTATATTATAAGGGGTAAGAACCAGCGAGTCAAGTCCATTAATGAAGGACCATTTCACATGGGAACGGTCTCAGATGTTATTACTGGAGGAACTGAGGGTGCAGTTCAACAAGGTCCAGTACGTGCTAGAGTCCTTAACGACCTTTCAGCTGAAGAAAAGGAAAGGTATAAAGCTGACATTCGTGCAACCAATATCCTACTTCAAGGTATACCGAAGGACATCTACTCACTCATCAATCACTATACTGACGCCAAAGATATTTGGGAAAACGTGAAGATGATTCTGGAAGGGTCTGAGTTAACAAAGGATGACCGGGAATCTCAATTATACGATGAATTTGAACACTTCTGTCAAAACAAAGGAGAAACCATTCAAGGATACTAATGTAGATTCATTAGTGATTGTTCTTGCAGCTACTAAACATAATTCATAGATTGGGAGAGAATCAATATCAAACACCACTTTGGAACCATTCCCTTCTCTCATAGCTTATTCTCCAAAAAACCAATATGCAAGTTTGCTCTAGCCCTCCTGTTCTAGTGTTGTATACCCTATTAAAGCTTTACCTACTCAGTTTATCAGATTCTAGTCTTGTTGATTTCTCCATATTTCATCTTCTTCATTTGGTTCAATCATTGTCTTCAGATCTCCCCAAAGCAATAAGTCATAACCTTCTGGACTTGCTGTCTGAAATCTTTCCTTGACCAATCTGTACAATTCCAGCACATCTTGCCTATCAAAATCATAAAGCATTGCACTAAATATCTTGTAATGTTTAACACTTCCATCTGCTCTTTTGATTTGATAATAGTATTTATCATTTGCTAGAATCTGTGTCTCCCAGTCAACTATTGGATACTTTGTTGCCAATGATTCAATATTAAGACTTTCTTCTTCTGGAACAATGTTTAAGTAAACTTGAAGTTCTTCTTTCTCAGTATCATCTTCTAGCTTCTGTTTCTTAGCACTTTCTTCACTAAGAGTTTCTCTTGCTCTTTTCCTAGCAAGTGATTTCTTTTTACTTCCTCTAGCTGGTTGCTTTTGAGTAAAACTTGAAGCTTCATCCTTTTTAACAAATTCTTGTTTAAGATCAAATCCAGATCTCTTCATTACTTCCTTTTCAATCTTAGAATCCTTAGGTACAAAAGCTTGATTCTGATCCCATACTATTTCAAATATAGGTCTAATATCTTCATAGCTCATTCCCTTGAAATGACTTAGCTTGTATCCTCCTTGATTCTTCAAATACATACACATGTTCTTCCTTACTTCAGCTATAGAGAAAGGTCTATTTTAAAGTGTATGATATCTTAGCACAGCAGGATCACTCCAATTAATATCAGCAGGATCACTCCAATCAATATCAAGAGCTTGAGCTACAACTTCATCTCTTTCATCCAACTGCTTTTGCAATTCAGGAGCTGTTTCAAAATCAGACTTCTCTTGTTCTTGTTATGCCTTGAACTTAGCTTGTTCTTCCTCAAACACCTTCTTAGCTAATTCCTCATCAATACTCATTTGAACTTGAACTCTCTTTTTGATTTTCTTTGGAGGCTCAGTCTCTTGCATAATTGCTTTTCCTTTATCCTTTGCTATTACACCAGCAGTACTACCCACTTCACTGGTAGTTCTAATATTAGCAGTACTAACTAATCTACTTCTTCTGGTGTATGTTTGAACATTTTCAACACTTTGTCTTCTTCTAGCTGCATCTGCAAGAGCTGTAGTTGCACTAAAAACACCTAACTGCTCTTTAGGTTGATCACTAATCTGAGTATCATCAATCCTCCTATATCATCCTATTGTGACTTACCCTACACATAAAAATAAGGAAATTGGTTTCCTTTGGGGACCCAAGTCATTACAGACTTGTATCTGCCTCGTGCATCAATGTAGTTGCGTTTCTTCAAGGTGATTGATGCACTATCATGTTTAGTAGGTCTCTAAACCCAACATGACGAGGCCTTTACAGCATTTTCCTGATTAAACCTAACAGCATTAACAACTACTGAATGTGGCCTAGCAGTATTAACTGCTTTTGGCCTAGTATTGTTAACTGCTTTTGCCTTGGCAGTCATATTTGTTTAGGTTAACATTTTGTTAGATAATACTATTTTTAATTGATAGGGCCTTCTTACAGTTGATTGTGCTAATTTTGAAAAACGTAACATTGATTTAGCACTAAAAACTATAGATTTATGATGAGTAGTATTAACTGTTATGGCAGTATTAAATGGTTTTAGGCTAGTTTTCATTAAAACTGCTCTTGGAAACATGTTCCTTTGAGCATTAGGGTAAGTCCTTTTGGTAGTATAGTTGTAGTTCACCCTGTTATAATTATTCCCATATAACATCCTTTCCCTTTGATGGTATTTACAATGAGCCTGCACATGATCAAAACTCCCACAAATGAAGCAAGCTTTGTTATACATCACAAAATTACTTCCTAGTTGATTGGACTTCTGTCCATTCCAGTTTCTTTGATTCCCTCTAGGACTTTGTGATCTATACATCTCAGCATACCTAACTGAGTTTTTAACTAGGTTTTCATGATTTATAGGTTTGACAATCTCTATCTTTTTATCAAGAAAAACAGTTTCTTTATCAACATTAAGTGGAGACTCAACAAAGCTACTTATGTATTCTGATACTTGTTCTTTTACCAAAAAGTCATCAAAATTTTCCTTAGAAGCATCTGATTTTTTATCACAAACAATGTTAGACTCTTGCTTACTATCCTCAAAACCATAACTTTTGAATTTAGGGTCTTTGAATTCATCAAGACCAGAATAAGACAAATCAAACTTTTTAGGTCTATTATAGATTAAAGGATAGGGTGGAGGAACAACATTATATCCCAAACCCTTTTTACTTTTGTCAATTATTTGACTCCCTAACAACTTGTCTATGTCTTTTGAGGCTTTATCAAATTTCTTAATTTTAAATTCATTGCCCACTTTTTCTTTTTTAACCTTTTCAAACTCACTTTTAAGTACATTTATTTCATAATATTTACAAGCTACTTCCCTTTTAAGAACTACAACTTCTTTACTAAAAAGAACCTCATTCTTTCTATATGAGATAAGTTGTTCTTCTTAAGTTGCTAAACCTCTTTTATAAGTAGCTGCTGTAAATTTAGTTTGATTAAGCTTAACAATTAAATCATCACATTGTTTCTTAAGAGTTTCATAGTTTTTCAGACAAGTTTTAGAGCAAGTTTTATCATTGTATACCTTAAAGTTTGAAAACGCCATTAAAGCCATGTTTGTCTGAACCTGTTCTTCTGCCATCACTCTATTCAAAACCTACACCATCTATAGCCAACATTGCCTTTAAAGATGTGTCTTCATTGTTTCCTTGCTTTTTGTGTTGTCTTGATTTCTGAACTGACCCTCTTTGTTCCTTGGTGCTCTACATTCCCTGGCAATGTGTCCCATCTTGTGACAGTTGAAACACTCTACCTTGGATTTATCATACCCAGCAGTATCATTAGCATTAATGAAAATTTTCTTTCTTGTTCTTTGAAAGTACCTTTTTTCCCTCATATTTAACGGAGAGAGCTGCCACTTCAAATCCATTGCTTCTAGATCATCTTTATGAATTTGCTCTAAGTCCTGCTGTAGGAGATTAGAACCATTGGGATTATCAATCATGAAAGCATACACAGCATTATCACTGAAGCTAGCAGTACTAACTTGATGACTAGTAGTGTTAACATTAGGACTAACAGTACTAACTTCATATGCAGGTTTAACAGTATTAGCATCATTAGTAATGCTAGTGCTTGGAGCAATCATAAAGGCTAAGTTTTGAGCATCAGTACTTACACCAATAGAT
Source organism: Tanacetum coccineum (assembly GCA_026074375.1). Taxonomy (NCBI): domain Eukaryota; kingdom Viridiplantae; phylum Streptophyta; class Magnoliopsida; order Asterales; family Asteraceae; genus Tanacetum; species Tanacetum coccineum. The sequence continues at coordinate 24,779 of BQNB010043693.1, read as the reverse complement.
TTCTTTACACTTTGTTCAACAATTTTGAAATTGTTGTATAAATCATCGATGCTCATTGTTTCAATTTCAGCCTTATTCATCCAGACTACAACATGAGTATTCCTTTCAGGAGGCAAGCTTCTTAAAAATTTTAAATTTAAGTCTTCTTGAGTGATGACTACACCCAAAATTGCAAGCCTACTAACAATCTTCTAGAGCCTGTTAAAGATAGAGTCAAGAGACTATGTGCTTGATGCACTAAAATTTTCGTATTATTGCTTCAAAAGTGTCTTTCACCTACACATGGTACTAAACGATACACCGCACAACAAGGCACCCCCCTATACTATTAGGAAAGAATCTCTATTCAGTATCAAAAACAGTTTGGTTAATTTCACAAAAAAGAATATATCCCCCTCGCGGAGTAAAACATTGAAAAACTTTAAAGCGAGGTTATGAATGCCACCTTTAATCAAAAGCCGATGATTAAATCAATAAAGTCTAGCACGAAAAATCCACAAAGCGTTCACGACCTTATACTTTAGAGTCGTTCGTCTACTATATCGACAAAGATAATCAAACGATGCGTTCATCGTATCAACAAATCAATTATTGTAACTATATTCTATATATATTTTAATATTATATTTTTTTTTTGTTATATATTATATATATACTATATATATTAAATTCATTAATCTGTGACGAGAAATCCACTTGCGTCTTAGATCTTAAAACCCCACAATATTGAGTTATAATTGTCCTTCACGTTTTATCTTACGTGACTTTAATTGAAAACGTTATATTTTTGATAACTTTCTATTTTAAGAAAATTACTATTTTCAGAAAGTTACCATCTTTGGTAAGTTTAAAAATCTAAGTATATTTTTAATACTTATTTCTTTATTTATATCCATGTACTTAGTTAAAAATTATATAAGTCTTATATAACCCGTTGACTTTTTAAAGTCAGCATTTAACTTTCTTTAACTTTTATAATATATTTTTACCAAATCTGGCCCGCGCCAAATGACTCTTTAAATAACATTTTCATGATTCAGGACACAGAAGCAGATTTTTATGCGGAAAGATATTCGGAACTTTTAGTTTTAGCCGAATGAACTCTCCACCTGAAACTGACCAAAATGCCTGTAGTTTCTGCAGGAACTTGTATTTTTAATAAAACGCAGTAGTATAACCTCGCTTTTGACGCTATATCCACGTTTTCGTGACTTTGACCAAAAGAGACTTTATAGCAAAACGTATTTCCGGACAACGTTCGTGTTTCGCCGGAACTAGCCGAAACGTCTCGAAAGTGCACAAAATGGCTGTCGAAAATCGATCAGGCAAGCACAACTTACATAAACATAGCTGTTTGCATATTTATAAGTTTTTCAAACTTGTTTTCGCTTCCTCCCCACCCCCATAACTTCTTCGTTTATGGGGGAGTTACATGAACAAGTTCAAATTACGAAAGTACATTAGGCGAACTCTAATCATAATTTAACACTATCTAAAACACAGCGTTTTTATAAATTTTTAAACCTCGTTTTGCGTGCCATAGATTCTGCTCGAATTTATATGTTACCAAACACTCCAAAAATCCATTTTTGACCCAAAAACTCATTCACAATATATCCAAAATGGTCTATAAACATAACCCACTTCGCTCAATCAACCCATATCATAACTAATCTAATCGACGCAAATTTCGCTCGGATTTCATCACGAATAATATACGAAATCAAATACTTAACGAAACAAATGATAAAAGAATACTCACAACAGCAACCAAACACGGCTCGCTTAGTTTGGCTTCGGATAGGTCTCGGAACGCGGCTCAAAAAACCGAACCACAAAGCCTCAATGTATTCCATCATCTAAACCAACTCGATTACAATACTAATCTAACCATGTTAAACACCTCCTTAACCCGAAAACTTATGAATCATCCCGAAAATATATTTCTTTCAAAACCCATTGCATGTAGGATTTTATTATATGGATACGTAGGCCTTGACACGAGGATTAATAAAATATACTCGGATCGTAATGCATGTCGGAAAATAGTCCGGATTGGTGGTGTTTTATGGGTGGCCGGCGGTGGCAAGTAAAGAAAGGAGGAAGGAGAAATTTTTTAATAAAAGTTTTAAGTGTGGGTATAAGTGTGTTATTTATAGAAAACAACTTTGACATCTTGGCAATTCTAGTCCTTCCTTCCTATTATTCCTTCAAATTTAGTACTAGGGTGTTTGTTTCGGGTTTATAACCGGCCATAGGCTCGGGCTAAAACACTTTCGTCAATATTTTTATTTCGTCGCACCAAATTTAATTTAAAACATTTAATGAATTGTGTACGCTTTAAAACGCGAATCCGACCCAAAACAAAGAACAAAATGACGACATTCATAAAAATAATAAATTTACGATTTAAAAAATAATACGGACGCGTTGAAATTGTTTTACGTTGATTGTACAAACGTTTAACGCTCTAACACGCGGTCAATACGGGGACTCGCGAACTGTCAAACTAAATAAGTTTAAATTTCCTGTTCGAAAATCAAAATACGAAATAATTAATCTTACGACAAATAAAAAATTTTCTCTATGTCGACGTTTGGTTTACGAAACCTTGTAAAATAATAATAATGAGGTCGAACTCGCGATCGTATCCGCCGAGTGCAACTAGGGTTGTTACACAAGTTTACCAATACTACAAAACATATACTTTTCCTACTACACTAGTACTGTCACCTAAAACAATATATGCAAGTTACCTTGCTATCCAAATGTACCTAGTCACAGAAGAAAATCCATCACGTTGCTAGGCGATTCTACTGTAAACGCTCTGACACAGTGTCGCGCCGTCTGTATATCACCACACCTCGCGCGCGGGTCCTATATATATCCCAATCGGCTCCTACCGACTCACGGTCTGACCACGGCATGACCTCTGGCTCACCAAACCCACATCGTGATCTCGGAATCAATCAAGCTTGATCGTACCGCTCCACACAACTACACTGCTACAATAGACCACACCAAACGCGTGATGGTTGGATGGAAGTACAAGCAGAAACCAATTTATATGCATCTTAATTTTCGCGGAAACCTTCCCTTGCTATGAAGGCATGAAGCTTCGACTATTAGATACTCTTTTTAATGCAAGAATTAGTACAGTAGAGAGATTCCTGTAGAGGCTACCCAGAGAAATTTGAGCCTTTTTTTGGCTCTAATGTACATCAAACGAATTTAGTTTATGTGTGGACTAATCAGAAACAAATTATGAGTGAGTCATCTTATCATTTCTATATATATTTCTATATCTATATTATATATATATAGTTTATATATATATATATATAAATAATAAATATAAATAACATTTTGAAATAAAAATTTACATGTTCACTTTCTTTCTTGTTTAAGTACCCACGTTTTAGACGGAAAAAAATATCTCTAGATTTAATATGCATTTCTTTGTTATATTGTTATAAATAATAGGCCTAGATAATATTATGCTTGAATTTTGAGTTACCTCAACTCATTTTTGCAGATACAATTCATTTTTTTGCGTATAATACGGAATTTCACATTCGTATGGATTTTCTAGATGAATGTGGTTAGAAAAGGAGGGTGGTAGTACTTTTTTTTGTTGCAAAGGTGAAATTATATTAATAATCACAAGCTTGATACAAAGTATTACAAAGGAAAGAATCCAAAACAATACAATACAGACCTATATCAGATGCATATTTCAGTATAGGATATCTAATACAACAAAAACAAGGATCTCTGATCCATACAAGTTCTTCAGACAAAGCAAATCTGAGACAACAACTTCCATTCTTCAAATTTCCTTTATATTCACCTTTTAAGCACCAACCATACTTCCTTGACTACATTTTCAATCATAAACTCCACAAAACTTACTCTGCCATCATCCACAGTAATTATAAGGAGGAATGAGCATGTCCCTATACTTTAATTACTGTGGCTGTCTTCGGTCACTAGCGCGCGAACCCCTCATATCAGACCGTATGTGTGTGGAGGTGCCGTATGCTACAAATAAGTGTTAGTCGAACTCCACTATACCGTATAGCAATTCGTGTATTGCTAAAGATCCATTGTAACCCCTCCCTCTAAACACCAATCAGCCCCATCGCTGCACCCCTCTACTCCACCTTTACCCCAAAATCCATGGCCCCCGTCATAAAGCTAACGAGGGACTATGGCTATCACTAGCAAGGGAACACCCACCCTCACTCAGAACCATCCATCCTCCTTTGACAGTATATAAAGGAAATATACACTGTCCTCTAAGACCTTTATCACCAATGGTGTTGGGTTTATTGATTTGATGATTACAAAACTACATATTCTTAAATGAAGACGAATGAAACAACAAGGGATTAATATGACACTTTGGTATTCTACATATGGAAGAATTAAAAGCTAGAAGATTTCCATGAAGATAAGCATTGAAAAGTCAAAGAATATCAAAGATAAAGGAAGGTTTTAATTAGTTTTAATTAGCTTCCTAATACAATTAATTAGCTTCCTTTGTAAGCCTTAATATCCCTCTATATAAAGGGTATCTAGGTGTGATAGATTTAAGTATTTCCGAATAGTTAGAAAGCAAGACTCTCAATGCAGGTCTAGGCAAAAGCCGTGTTTGTTATGTGTGTACACGTTTAGTAGTTAGTTAGATAGTATATTAGTTAGTTTAGCCTCAAGGATCATTTGATCTTGGGGATATAGTGAATAAAGAAAACCTTGAAGTAACTCTGATTTTTGTGTTATTATTCCGCTGTGCAAGTTTATTAATCATTGTTACTATATCCTGGATGAGTCTTAATAACGATCTAAGGCGTATCACGCTTCCAATTGGTCTCAGGCTCGTGGCTCTTGATCTAGGATTTATACAAGGTTTTTGTGTCAAATTAATGAAGAAAAGGTACGAATTTTCTGTTTTAATTCCTTGTGTTAGGATTCGGTGTAATATTAAAATATTAGGTTTTTCACAAACCTTTAATTCTGATAAAGGAAGAAACTGTTCTTGATTGGTCGTGATCAATTATGGGAATAAAAGAAAAGTAGCAACAGGTCATGATGGTTAGACACAAAACGTTGTAAGCAGCAAAGATTAACAAGTCAATATGTTTTCATCCACTATAAAGGTACCTTTACTGATCATGGTTCGAGTATATCTATTGTTTGAAGGTAAAACTTGCTCTGAAGTTACAGGAAGAGTGTATAAGTAATTGAAGAATATTTCCTCTTCTCTTTAAATCTATGTTTTGTGTCTACTGAGTTTGGGATGGTGGTCTATTAGAAATCGATGTAACCTAAAATTTTGGGTTGTATTCATTCATTCTCATATCGCCTTCTTCAGAGAATTATGGTTGGAACTATAATAAATATGTTCATATATTGATGCTGCTATTTGTATATGGTATGTTACTGTTTGGTTTCGAGTTCTGAAGGTTCACACAACCTTGATTCTTGTTCATCGAATATTGTCAGAATGTTGATTGGATTGCAACATGAAAAAGTTTATCTAATAAACAAACAGTACGAGTATTGTTCTTGAACTATCGTGTTGCTATATGATAATCATCACAGGATGTTAGGACAGATTATGGAGGTATCGTGATTGTTGATGTTGCTATAAGAAAGTGTTGTGTGGAGGATCATGTAACTTTTCTGGTGACAACCTTTGGTTTGATTATGATAAGTGAGTATGTTGATTGTTGTCACAGAAGGTATAATAACATGGATGTGATAATGAGGTTGAAAAGCAATTTTGTTTGGAGTCACAATAGGTATTCTTGATGTACAGTTACTACTGCTTAAAGCAGTTTATACTGCTAGAGTATTTGTTTTAGTACTGCTGGTATCTCATTAGTACTGCTCGGGTTATTCAGTATAGTTAGTATTGCTACATCTATAAATTTATACTGCCATGATAAAAACCTTCTACGAGCCACATGATAAAATGAAAACAAACTCATTATTCTGGGCCAAAATGTTTGCACTCCTGGGAGTCGTATCTTTTTATCTTTTCGGGTAGATCATATTGTTTCTCAGTTGCTTGGTGCTAAACTAATACGAAGAATAAGAGTATTATGCTTTGAAAAAGTGATAAATATGGAGGTTAGTTGGTTTGATAAGAAGGAGAACACGAGTGGAGCAATTGGTACACGGTTGTTAGTAGATGCAGCCAATGTTCGTGTGCTATGAGTTAACAAATTAAAACAGTTTTGTGACGGATCAGTGACAGGTTAGTGACAAATTTGTGACAGTTTTGAGACAGAAAAAGTGTCGCTAACAGCTTGGTTTGTTAATACTGCTACTTGAAGCAGTTTCTACTGTTAGTTCTATCCGACATGCTCAGTTTGTACTGCTTGCTTTATCAGATATCGGATAGTTCATGTTTTTGGATCTCGGACAGAACTATTGTTTACAATAGTTTATTCTTATTGGATATATGGCTCGTTTTGGATTTATTAAAGAGGTGATTACGAAGACAATTGAATATTGCTTATTTGATGTTGTAGTTGAGTTTTTCGGATGCGTGTTCTTATCATATCTCAAATGGCTTACAACATTTGGAGGTAACTTGTTCGTGCTTACAACGATGTGACGAAGACTTGTCAAAATCTAGCAAAAGTGTGTGATTTTTCTTATGGTGCTCAAAGCTCACAGCGGAAGTCTTTGTCTTTAAATCTTGAGCTTTCTAGATAGTATGTCTTCGTAGATTGAGCATTTGAATGGGATTGAGGTTGCCGTTACCACCGTTTGACCTGCAGGTTTACGTTAGTGATAAACGAGAAAATTGATTTGAAAATCAATCGACGTGTCACTCGTTAAAGAGTTTTTGTAACACATCGAGAGTGTCATGTTTTTATCAAAATTCATCAACCGTCAATTCATTTACTGGACCAAATCGATATCCAGTTGTCACAAGTTTGATTCATATAGAATCTCGCAAGTCACCTACCGCAGTGCTGTTTGATGATGACACTGGAAGGATTTCCATTCGTCATTGTGAATACTAAAGAGTATCACTCTGAATGTTCTGGCAAATATCACAATGATATTGCGTAGGACTCTTGATAACAGCTTGTGAACCTGATGATGTTCAACAAGTGTTTGAAATGGAATGTGTCCTAACGAGATTTTTATTGATCTCTTGGCTCTAGACTCGATTAGTGCATTTTGGTTTTAGTACTCGGAGGCTGGAGCATATTGCCACCTATTCAATATCAACAATCTCGGAGTGAGATGTCAATAGATAACGTGTGTATCTCCGTGACAAATGAGACAAGTTTCTGTTGAGAGAAACCCGAATGGCTGGGAAGGGTTGTGCATTGCATCACTGGGTCCATGATGTCGTTTTCAATGTCAGCAATCAACTTGTGATTCTGACAGCATATGTATTGACCCGGTTTCTGCCTTAAGTTGTGTGGAGGGCTTCTTTCTTTAGACCCTTTATCCATACATTTCTTTTTAATTCTTCAACGCCTTCAATGCTTACCAAGATGTCATTACTAACACCTTGTTGTGATTGTTCCAGTGTTAACTCAATCTTAGTCGGCATTATTCCCATATACATTCATCTCCAATCATACCTAAGGACTGCTATTTCTAACTTTGGATTATCCTTGGGTAGATCCTCCGGTTTTGGTTGGATCATAGGATTGATTCCTAACCTAACCACCTTATGACTTCAGATTCGTCGTGAAATTAAGATGTTGTTGGGTATAAGATCGAACCATAAAACCTTTTCTTCAGCACATTGAGTCGAATAACCACCACCACCACACATTTTCTCCCCTTATTTTAAATAATAAACACTTAGTTTTTAAAATACCTTGTGATTAAAATATGTCTTGAAAATTCTGTGGGAGAAAATAATTTATCAGCATGAATGTTGGAACATTGATAATGTTTTTGAATACATAAAATGGTAGTTTATGATGTATCCAAGAACATTAAAACTTTGTTTTTCGAAAACTCCCCCTCAAAATAATAGGACCAATTGCGAAAAATTGTTTGTCTTTTGAAAACATCGTGAGGGATGATAGGTTTGAACACACAATTTAGAGAAAGATTATGATTGTCATCGAGAAATTCTTTGAAAAATTATGTACCAGTATTTGAAAAACCAGATGATTGAGGACTTCTCTTCTACCGGTAAGCGGTAAGCGGCCACTGAAAACGTACACTTTCCTTTTTCCTTGAGCAAAGATGTGAATGTCTTGTAAGACAGCTCAAGACCGAGAAATGTTTAAAATTCTCATTTGGGAGATAAGTTATAAACCTTCCTTAATTTGAATTTCGGGTATGGTACTGAACATTTGCACATAAGCCATCTAGAAAATTAGAAATGACAGTTTTGAAACATTTCAAACTCTCGCTCGAACTTCATTTACACACCCGTGTCAATGTTAATCGACATTTCTAAGCACGTAAATGTTATCGATTCCAAGAGACATGTCGTGAAGAATCTTTTGGAAATTTTCTGATTATTATGAATGAGTGTAATTATCTTTTTGAAGTTTTTATATTTTTGTATTTTGCTTTTTCAAAAATAATGTACATTGGGTGATGTTTGATGATGATATCAACAGTCCTCATTTGTCAGAACCTCCAGTTTCCGATGGAGTCAAACATCTCATACCAATCCTTCTGACAAGATACTTAAACCGATCCTCAGGAAGGGCTTTGGTAAACATGTCAGCTAATTGGTATTCAGTTCTGACAAAATATAATTCAATTATACCATTTTCAACCTGTTCCTTTATGAAATGATACCGAGTATGGATGTGCTTTGTCCGTGAGTGTTGTACGGGGTTGCATGAGATTGCTATGGCTGACTGAGAGTCGCAGTACAACGGTATTTTGTTGTAGTTGAAGCCATAATCTTGAAGTTGTGTCCTCATCCACATTACTTGAGCACAACTTGCAGATAACGCCACATACTCTGCCTCTGCTGAAGACATTGCAGTGCAGTTTTGTTTCTTTGACATCCAGCTTACAAGTTTATCACCAAGGAACTGTATCCCTCCAGAAGTGCTTTTTCGAGTATCAAGGCATCCGGCATGATCAGCGTCTGAAAATGCTGTTAGTTCAAAGCCAGAATCCTTTGGATACCAGAGTCCCATGTTAATGGTACCCTTTAGGTATTTAAAGATTCTTTTAACCTCCTTGAGGTGCTTTTGAGTTGGTCGTGCTTGATAACGTGCACAATAGCATACTGCTTGCACTAAGTCTGGTCTACTAGATGTCAAGTACATGAGTGACCCGATTTTACTACGATAATCAGATTGGTCTACGGGTTCTGAGTGTTGAACACACAATTTTGAAAGATTATGAATTGTCATCGAGAAATTCTTGAAAAATTGTGTTCAACTTTTTGAAAAACCAGATGTTAGAGGACTTCTCTTCTAACGGTAAGGGTAAGCGCACTGAAACGTACACTATCCTTTTTCTTGAGCTAAAAACATTGAATGTCTTGTAAGAACAGCTCAAGACCGAGAAACGTTAATTTTCTCGTTGTGAGGATAAGTTATAAACCTTCCTTTATTTGAAGTCCGGGTTATGTACTGACATTTGCACATAAGCCATTTAGAAAATTAGAAATGACATGTTTTGAAACTATTTGAAAACTCTCGCTCGAACTTCATTTACACACCCGTGTCAATGTTAATCGACATTTCTAAGCACGTAAATGTTATCGATTCCAAGAGACATGTCGAGAAGAATCTTTTTGGAAATTTTCTGATTTTCTGATTTTGTATTTATTTACCTGTTGTCCTCAGCATTGCTATATGATGGTGGAATAGTAATTCCAACTCTTGTCGTGATGTAGCTGTCTTGTTTGCTTAAGGAACAACTTTTGGAACCAGCTTTGAACTTGACTGTTCATTGCTGTGGTCTTGAATTCCGAGTTCTGAACGGTTATGATCAGAAGTCATTTGATGAAGAACGAGGCCTGAACTGATGTGAACAGACATCATTTGACATTGAGGAACGGGGCCTGAAGTGTTATTTTCAGCAGACGCCATTTGTCGTTGTGGTGCGAGGTCTGAACTGTTGTGATCAGACATCATTAGACATTGATGACCGAGGCTTGAACTGTTGTGTTCAAACGTCATTTGAACATTGAGGAACGGGGCCTGAAGTGTTATTTTCAGCAGACACCATTTGACATTGATGACCGAGGCTTGAACTGTTGTGTTCAAACGTCATTGCCATGAAGACCGAGGCTTGATCTGCTGCGATCAAACGTCATTTTGAACATTGAGGAACGGGGCCTGAAGTGTTATTTTCAGCAGACACCATTTGACATTGACGACCGAGGCTTGAACTGCTGTGTTCAAACGTCTTTTGAACATTGAGGAACGGGGCCTGAAGTGTTATTTTCAGCAGACACCATTTGACATTGACGACCGAGGCTTGAACTGTTGTGTTCAAACGTCATTTTGTGATCATCAGATCAAAATTCCTTGAAGCCCTGTTTTCTGAGATATCTTTCTTTTTCGCAACCAAACTCTGAGTCCTTCCTCAGTAGGATTGAACGATGTACCTGTACTTAAGAGAGTACCTGCACTGACATTAAGAGCTTGTTTGCTTTCACATTGGTTAGTGATATCTGCATTTGAACCATTTGGGGGTTCACTTTCAACCTTTGTTGTGCTAGAGGCGAATGTCTTTCCTGTTGGAACCCATCTAAGACAAACAGTCTTAAGAATTCTACCCGTTGGTTGCCACCTAAGACAAGATCTAGGACTTGTTGTTTTCTCATGCACAGTGGTAGTCTTTTTTATTGAAAACCTATGTCCTTTTGGGATCTGTCTTTTTGGTTTCGTTGCAACCCTTATCTGCTCTACGGGTTTGTTTCTGTTTGTTGTCTTATTGGATGGAACCTTAGCACGCGAGTTGACTTCTTTCAGGAATTTTATTACACAAGCGTCATGATTGGCATTAAAGACACATTTCTGACATGTCGAGCAAACAAAATGTTTGGAGTCAGAAAAATTTCTAGGGATCCTAGAGTGTTCATGTGTCTTTTTCTTAGCTTCCTCTAGGTAGTGATTATGAACAATGTCGTTTGAGCTATACCTAGATGAGCTTGGTGCAATCATGTGATGAGGTTTTGCAGGGGCAGATTCTCTTCCCTTAGGCAAATGATGTGTAGTGACTGGTTTTGACAAGTCGTTGTTCACATCAACTTGGGAGGCAAACCGTGGTTTTGAAATTCTAGGTCTTTCAGACTTAAACGCAGTCGGTTGTCTAACAACGGATTGGTTTTTGAGTGGTTGTCCAACCGGTTTTCCCAAGATTGATGGCTTTGCAAACTTAGTATTCACACTATTTCCTGTTAGTTTCCTTAACTCATTTTTTAATGCTGCAATTGCAAACCCCTTTTTCTGAATCTGAGCTAGTACATCAGCATTTTCATTAGACTTTTTGTTCAGTTGTTATTGTTCTTAGCTCTCGTTGTTTGATAGAATTCAAAACATTTCTTTGTAATGCCTTTTCAAGTCTAATTTTCCTTGGTAAGTAGCCACGTTAGTTCCAATTCGATGTTTATTGTTTCAATTACATCGATGTCATGTTTAACCTTGGCTTCATTACCTTTTTCTTTCAAAAATTGACTTTGTTGCCCTGATTTTAAAACATTGTTTTCCATTTGTAATTGTAGTTCAAGATTGATACAATGTGCTTCGAGTTTTCCAAAATAAATTTTGAAAGGGGAACGAATATTTTTGAGGACAACAATTTTCAGATCGAGTGGATTGATCTGAGAGTTCAATTATCTTGTCATCAGTTAATTTAGCAGGCAAGGAATCGTATGTCAACTGACATTGTTCAGCATTCTGGTCAAACCTGTCCTTCATTTTTGAAATTCAGGTTGCTCAGTATAGATGTTGTCCTATAGCTAAGGATAAAGATTTCAGAGTCGTTAGAACCCCAGCCATTGGCTCTTTCATTTTATATGGGTTTGATATCTGCATCATCTTCTTGTGATCATTCCCTGATCTTTTCCTGCTTTGTATCCTGCTCTTTTGATTCTGTCCCATTGCTTTCAAGGATAACTGAACTAGCATCCAATGCATCCAATGCATTACTCGTATCAGTCTTTTCCTCTGTTGTCTGGATTTGTCTTTCATTCACCCTTCTTTCATACTCCATTTTATGTTGTGCTCTTTCACCAATCGACTTCTTAACAGATTCCATGTGTTGGATCAGTGTGTTACGGAATTCTGGAATATCGAGTCGAGTGTATTGTAGGAATTTGTTGCGTGTCATGTCAACATATTCATCATCCAAATAAAACCGTGACTTGATGAACATCTGAAACTGTGTCTGGAGTACTTTAAAAGCAGACATGGATCCAATCTCTTGATAAATTTCGTTGTCTAGTTGCTTTTGTTGTTGATTCCATGTACAGGAAACATTGTGCCGTGAAAGTCTCTAGATTGACCAAAGAGGCAGGGAGTGTTGCAAATGCGCGTTTGAATCCTTCCTCGGTTCGACTTCCTTTTAAGTCGTTGTTTGAAAGACACTTGAGGTGTGAATGAAGTTGTTGAAAAGATACCATGCAACTTTCTTTTGATTTGTCTTGAATTAGTTGCATTTGTTGTATTTCCGAATCTGAACACGAAGATAAGGTATCTTTCTTTTCCATTTTATCGTGTATTGTGAAGTGTAAAAGATTTTGTTGGATCTTAAGTGGATATGATGTGATTGAAGTTGTGGTTGTGTAAGCAATTCACGTTCACGGGATTTTACACGTCTATGATTAAAACCGATAAATGAATTAACGGGATTTTACAAAATCAATAGAAAACCGTGAGTGATTTGATTCGGAATCAGCGGCCAATGATTTATTCGTCTATAAAACAGTAATTTTCTGGCTAAGGGTGTAAAGCTGTTTGTTTTGTAGGCTCACCAAGCTGAAACGGGCCTAAAAATACAGATGGGCCGTGAGCTAGAACAAAAACCAGTCTAACACAAATTCCAAAAAACTGAAAAATGTCAATAAATCATAGAAAACGATGTTTTTGGGCTTCGAAAAATCCTTAACCAGCTAAAGGGTGGTTACAGCGTGATCCGTCACGTTTTTCTCTTCGATTTGAGAGGTCACGGGCCTAAAACGGACTTACGGATCAAAAGTTATGGCTGTTTTACTGAAACCCTTTTCGTCACACAAGTTTTTCAGGATTTTTTTTTTCGTTCGGTCAAAAAAAATTTTGCTCGTTCGGTTCCACTCGTTCGGTCCGCTCGTTCGGTCCGCTCGTTCGGTCCGCTCGTTCGGTTCCGCTCGTTCGGTCCGCTCGTTCGAGTCCGCTTGTTCGAGTCCGCTTGTTCGAGTCCGCTCGTTCGGTTCTTCTCGTTCGAGTCCGCTTGTTCGAGTCCGCTTGTTCGAGTCCGCTCGTTCGAGTCCGCTCGTTCGATCCAAACGTTTTTCCACTCGTTCGATCCAAACGTTTTTCCACTCGTTCGGTCCAAACGTTTTTTCTTCTCGTTCGGTGCTAACGTTTTCCACTCGTTCGATTGTTCTTCACAAAAACCAAGAGCGTAAAACCTCTTGTTTTTGCGTCAACTGATGCGACCCCAATAGAAACCAACAAGACGTCGTTGCCTTTCTCTTTAAACAAGCCGAATCATAACAAAAACAATTATGCCGAATGAAGAAGCAACCAAACCTTCGAATCCAATATGCTTACCACAAAAAAAACACGAAATCCACCCGAGGCGATTGATACCAATTGTAGGTTCCCGATTTACACTTTCACTTCATAACACACAAACACAAATCGAAAATAAGAAAAGAGAAAAGAGAGCAAAGAGTAGAGGAGAGAGAGTTGAGAGAGAAAAGAGAAAGATATATTAGAAAAATAAAAACTAGATATTTTCTAAAAAGAAAATATCTATATATATTTAGATATTTTTAGAAAATATCTAAATATATATATACCCCTACACATTTAATGTGACGCGCGGGATATTTAACTAGGACCCGGGCTCGGGTTTTGCTTGGGATTAAACCCAAAACATATACAATATTAGATTATCTATCGAGCCCAATTCCCGATATTATCTTATTACAACATTAACTAATTAAAGACCGAAGCTCCATCGTAGAGTGACCGAGTTTCCTTGTTCGACTCAATAAATTAAGGCTAACAGTGACACAAACTATCTTTAAACTAGCAACTAAGCAAGATAAGCACTAAACATCATGATAAAGCATAAATAAACAAATATAAGTAACAAATAAGCACTAATAAGCAGTTCTACAGTAAATAAGCAAAATAAGAAAAATAAAAACTTACAACTCCCTTGCTCAAAACAGGGTTAAACAAAGAGTCTACAAGCTCTAGCTTGTATAAAACAAGCTAGTGAGAGTCCATAAGCCCATCCAGAACTGGCTTATCATCCATAAGCTGTGGTATATTTGAGTGTGGACTTTTTTGTGACTTTACTTAAATTCTTAGTATTTGAGTCAAGCCAAATGACTTATATGATTTTATAAGACTTAAAACATGTTAAGTAAAGCTTTTAACAAAGGAAATACAGAGAATCAAGAATTGACTTAAAAACTCCAAATTTGCATTAAGACGAAAATTAAAGTTACAAGACTTGGAAGAGTAAAATTGCATAAAAAATAAGCTAAAATTTAACTAAGAACTAGATAAAAATGACGACTAAAAAAATGATCCAACAGTTGGGTTACAATGGCCCTATTTATACTAAAAACTTTCATTCTTGGGTCTTCCAACTGTGCTTCTTTTGTGAGAGCTTCACTAGGCGTTTTTGTTGTGTGAGGGACTTGATAAAAGTAATCTCAGCCTTCAATTTCTTTTTGTGCTTCTTTTGAGTCAATCACAGCCATCGAAAAGCTTGGAAAGTGGTGGGATTGCCAACTTGGCAATTATACATGGGGAGGTGGTGATAGTGGAGGAGGGGGAAATATTTTATCCAGGGTGTTGAATGGTTTGCAGGGTAAAAGAAGGGGAAGACACCCGTGAGTGGTTCTTGGGTTTAGTTGGGCAGGAAAAATGGTTTTGGCTAAGTTGGCAGCTTTGGCCCCTCAAGTCATATATCTTTATTTAAATTCTTGATTTCAGCCCTTGTAATACAACTTGATGTTTGGCAATTTTAATCCCTCAAGTTGTATTTTCTTCACTTGGTTGACTTTTGACTTTGACTGACTTTGGCTTGATTTGATTTTGTCTTTTCCATTCCGTGCTCGGTTTTATCCGTTTTTGCTTGCTTTGTTTTTCTTCCTTTTCTTGAATATCCGTTTCCTGTACAATTCAAATGCAAAACATACAAATACAATGTATTTTTGGTACGTTTTTAGTCATTTAAGTCCGTTTTTAATGGAAAATGGTATGTGTGATTAAGCATATACCAGTGAATCTGATAGATTATGTATTGACCTGGTTTCTGCCTAAAGTTATATGGAGGGCTTCTTTCTTTAGACCCTTTATCCTTACATTTCTTTTTCATTCTTCAACCCCTTCAATGCTTACCAAGACGTCATTACTAACACCTTGTTGTGATTGTTCCAGTGTTAGCTCAATCTTAGTCATCATTATTCCCTTATACTCATTCATCTCCAATCATACCTAAGGACTGCTATTTCTAACTATGGAGTGTCCTTGGGTAGATCTATCTGGCTCTGGTTGGATCATTGGACTAATACCTAACCTAACCACCTTATGACTTTAGAATCGTCGTGAATTAAGATGTTGTTGGGTATGAGATCGTAACCATAAAACCTTTTTCGAAGAGTATAAAGCACTATGAGTCATTTAGATCACTTATTATTTTCAAGATCACATTTAAATTACATTTCTCCTCTTATTTTAAATACCAATTCACTTAGTTTTTGAAATACCATGTGATTTACATTTTATCATGAAAATCCTGTAAAGAAAACTTTTATATTTAGCATGCCGAAACAGTTTTCTGTTTGCTCCCCCTTAATTTTACATATGTTTGAAACCAAAAAAAATGATACCAAGTTGTAAAAATGAATATAAAATTGAGGTTTAGCATTGTTGAGCACATAATTTTGAAAGATTATGAATTTTCATTAAAGAATTCTTAAAAAATTAAGCTCAACCACTAAATCATCTTATAACATACAATCTATTGAGTAGTCATCATTATTAAAGATTTGTTATTAAGAGATTTTTGATAATGTTTTGAATACATAAAATGTCATGTTATGATGTATCCAAAATCATTAAAACTTTGTTTTTTGAAAAACTCTCCCTCAAACATTGACTCATTTTGAAAATGACACAAAATGTAGAATAATTGTCTTGTAAAACTTTATGAGGGATGGAGTGTTAAACACACAAATTTGAAAGATTATGAATCGTCAATGAGAAATTCTTGAAAAATTATGTTCAACATTTTGGAAAACCTCATGTTAGAAGACTTCTCTTCTAATGCTAAGGATAAGTGCACTAAAACGTACACTCTCCTTTGTCGTTCGGGTCCGAGTTGCAATCTGAGAGCAATTACAAGTCATAAAGAAATATAGAAATGACATGTTTTGAACGCATTTGAACTCTTACTCGAACTTCATTTACACGCCCGTGTCGATGTTAATCAACATTTCTAGGTACGTAAATGTTATCGATTTCAAGAGACATGTCGAGAAGATTCTTTTTGGAAATTTTCTGTTTTTCTAATTTTGTATTTTCTTTTTGAAATTTTATATTTTTATATTTGGTTTTATAGGTTTTATATTTTTGTATTTTGTTTTTCTTAAAAATATTTACAAGTCAATGTTTGAAGAATATATCAAGCAGATTCATTTGCTAGAACCCCCAGTTCTGTTAGAGTCAAACATCTCATACCAATTCGTCTGACAAGATACTGAAACCTATCTTCGGGTAATCTTTAGTAAACATATCAGCTAATTGGTATTCAGTTCTGACAAAGTACAATTCAATTATACCATTTTTAACATGTTCCTTGATAAAATGATATCGAGTATTGGATGCGCTTGGTACGGGAGTGCTACATGGGGTTCCATGAGATTGCTATGGCTGACTAAGAGTCGCAATACAACGGTATTTTGTTGTAGTTGAAGCCATAATCCTTAAGTTGCGTCCTCATCCACATTACTTGAGCATAACTTGCAGATAATGCCATGTACTCTGCTTCTACTGATGACATTGTAGTGCAATCCTGCTTCTTTGACATCCAGCTGACTAACTTATCACCTAGGAATTGTATTCCTCCAGAAGTGCTTTTGCGTGTATCAAGACATCCGACATGGTCAGCATCTGAAAATGCTGTTAGTTCAAATCCAGAATCCTTTGGACACCAGAGTCTCATGTTAATGGTAACCCTTAAGTATCGAAAGATCCTTTTAACCTCTTTGAGGTATTTTTTAGTCGGTTGTGCTTGATAACGTGCACAATAATATATTGCTTGCACTATGTCTGGTCTACTAGATGTCAGATACATGAGTAACCTGATTTTACTACGGTAGTCAGTTTGGTCTACAAGTTTTCCACTCAAGTCCATATCTAGTTTAGGTTTGGTAGCCATTGGTGTACCAACGATATCACATTTTTCCATATCATGTTTTTTAATAATTTCTAAAGCGTACTTGGCCTGATTAATAAAGATACCTCTTGGGGATTGGTGGATCTAAAGTCCTAAAAAGAATTTCATTTCCCCCATTAAGGACATCTCAAATCTACTATGCATTAATTTTTCAAATCTTTTAGAAAATTCAGGGTTTGTAGACCCAAAAATAATGTCATCGACGTAAATTTGCACAAGTAGAATGTCCTCTCCGTATCTTATCGTGAATAGAGTAGGGTCAATGGTACCTTTAGTAAAACCTTTGGACTTCAGGAAATTTGAGAGTTCATCATACCAGGCTCTCGGAGCTTGTTTCAATCCATATAGAGCTTTCCTTAGACTGTAAACTTTTTCTGAATGATCAGGATCAACGAACCCAGTGGATCATTAAGAAATGTCGTTTTCACGTCCATCTGATAAATTGGAAAAGTTTTGTGTGCAGCATAGGCGACGAAAGTTCAAACATCTTCCGAGAGAGCAACTAGAGCAAATGATTCCTCGAAGTAAATACCCTCTTCCTGAGCATATCCCTTAGCTACAAGTCATGCCTTGTTGCAAATGACAGTTTGATCTTCATCCTTTTCGTTCTTACATAACTACTTTAGCTTGATTACAGTCTTGCCAAAGGGTTTGTCAACGAGTTCCCAGACTTGTAGTCTGTCAAACTGATGAAACTCTTCCTACATTACCTATATCCATGCAGAATCAGCCATTTCTTCCTTAATGGTTTTCGGTTCAGCTATACTCATGGTGAGTGCGAACATACACATTTCAAGATCTGTTGCAAGTTGTCATCTTGTTTGCACTGGTTTGGATGGATTTCCATGAACTTGTTCTAGCGGGTATCTACTACTTGATTATAGTTGTTTTCCTTAGCATTAACATTTGTTGGAGTTGTTGGTTATGTTGAAGGTTGAATATTCGTTGTAGGTGATGTGTCTTGTTGTTTAGAATTGTCGGTGGGAGAAGAAGACCTGTTGACACTTGAAGTACCTGCATTAAAAAATTCATCGTATAAAGGACCGAAAAAAAGATCCAACTCTTGTTGTGATGGAGCTGTTGTATCTGCTGATGGAGAAACATGTTGTAGTTAGGGGACGGGGCCAGAGTTGTCATAATCTGACACCTTTTTGTCATTGAGGAACGAGGCCTGAAGTGTCATTATCAACAGACGTCTCAGACATCTCTTTGATTTCATAAAATCTAAGATGTATGGTTTCAACTATCAATCGGGTTCTCTTGTTGTAAACACGATATCCCTTAGACTGAGTGGAGTATCCCACCAGAATGCACGGATCCCTTTTTTTCATCTTATCCAGATTTTCACCATCTCTGGTTAGGTAACAAGTGCAACCAAAAATGTGAATGTGTTTAATTGAAGGTTTCCTGTCATTGATGATGTGATATGTCATTTTCTCATGTGTGCGGATGATGATAAATCTGTGAGTATAACATGCAGTTGTAATTGCTTCACCCCAAAAGAACAAAGGAAGTTTAGAAGCTGAGAGCATCGTGCGAGCAGCCTCAACGAGAGTACAGTTTCATCTTTTGACAACGCCGTTCTGTTCAGGTGTTCGAGGAGTAGAAGTTTGATGCTCAATTCCCTCTTCTTTGAAGAATGCTTGGAGTGTCTTGTTTAAGAACTCTGTGTCTTTGTCAGTTCGAATAGAAATTACTAGGGCTTGAAGATTTCGTTAAATCATTGTGAGGAAATCTTTTAGAACTTCTGGTGTTTCATCCTTAGATCTTAGAAATAGAGTCCAAGTATATCTGGAGTAGTCGTCTACAATTACCAGAATATATTTATTCCCATTTATGCTAGTAACCCGCATTGGACCACATAAGTCCATATAAAGCAAATTTAGCCGTCCTTTCGAACTTGGAACAACCTTTGTCTTGAATGAACTTCTTTTTGCTTTACTCACTTCATAAGAGGATCATAGTTGATCCTTGACATATTTCAGTTTTGGTAAACCAATCACGACATCCTTCTTTGAAAGCAAGTTGATGTAGTCAAAGTTAAGATGAGAAAGTCTTCGATGCCATAACCATGCTTGAGTTGGTGAGGCTTTAGCCATGAGACAGATTAGAGTTAATGACGTCGTTTCTTAAAAGGAAATTGTATAGAGATCAGATCCACGGTTACCGGTGAGTAAATCGTTTCCTTGAAGATCTCTAACATAACAAGTAGATTTCCGAAAAGCAACCTCCAAATCTACATCACAAAATTGACCAACCGAGAAGAGATTGTGATTGAGGCATTCGACGTAATAAACCCTGTTGATCGTTATATTTCCTTGAACCAAATCTCTATAACCAAGAATTAGAGCAAATTGATCATTGCCAAAACGAACGATACCTAAATATTTTTCAACAAAATTGCACAGCATCTTTAGATTGCTCGTCATGTGCTTTGTGTATCCAGAGTCAACAATGAATAAGATGAGTTGAACAATCTGCAAGAGAATTAGAGGACGATGAAACATTTGACAAATTGGATCCTAAAGATTTTGTGAGTTTCAAGACATTAGTTATCCTAGATACATTATCAATGGCAAAGCTAACTCTCTTTTTCACATTGTCATTCTTAGTTTTAGGCACCTATTTCGTTTTTGTCTTAGGAACCCATTTATAACCTGATGGGCATTGTTGCTCTATCCACCATTTCCATGCCTTACTAGTTTTCTCATACAACATCCTATAGTATCTCTTGGATTTCTGGATAGTGGATTCTGATGCAACTATTTTCTTAGGGGGTGTTGCAACAGATTTGTTCGCTTGAATTTTGGGTTGTCTAGTACTAATAGGAACTACTTTAGGCTTCTTAGTTCTAGCATTCACGTCATTCAAGAATTTAGAAACACAAGCATCATGATTCGAATTAAACACACATTTGCCACAACTAGCACAAACAACATTACCATTCGAAGTTCTGGATTTTAAACTGTCATTACACGCAGTTACAGACTTTGTTTTATTATAAATACTAGAAATCCTAGGGTGGTCTTCTACTTCAGTCTTCTTATCCTTCACTTAACTATTGTTTGGCACGACCTTATCTTTAATTTGAGTGCTCCTAAGCTGTGGTCTGCTAACATTAGTTTTGTGAATTACTCCTATAGAGGTAGACACGCGAGGATTAGTATTCCTAGAAGTCTGAGGCAACTGTGGTACTCTAGTTTGTGTTGTCCTAGTGTCAATTCGATACATGCCTGTTTTCTTCTCCTATCAAAAGAGTCTGAAAAA
Organism: Tanacetum coccineum; assembly: GCA_026074375.1. Lineage (NCBI taxonomy): Eukaryota > Viridiplantae > Streptophyta > Magnoliopsida > Asterales > Asteraceae > Tanacetum > Tanacetum coccineum. The sequence goes on along the minus strand of BQNB010043693.1, from coordinate 3,920 downwards.
GGAGCCGGTTTGCCTAAAACAGATGGTTTTGGAATCCTTTGAGCATTTGGTTGTTGAACAACAAATGGACCGACTTTGTTTTTGAAAAACTGTTCCTCTCAAGAGAGTCTGAAAAAGGAGTCGGTTTGCCTAAAACTGATGGTTTTGGAATCCTTTAAGCATTTGGTTGTCAAACAACAGATGATTTATCAAACTTAGTTTCCACAGATTTTCCTTTGCATTTCTCAATGAGTTTCTTTAACTCACTTATGGCATGTTCTTTTCTTGCAATTAAGCTTTTAAATCTTGTATTTTGAAATATTGTTCACGTTCTTTTAGAAATACTGACTCGCTTCTACTCACCCCTTAATATATATCAATAAATACAAACAAATACACAACAGGGATCAGAAGTCCCGCGAGGGCCAAAGAAAACCGGAAGCAGTATAGGGTGTCTCCGGGTCGTTATGTCCCAACGAGGCTAGAGATGGAAAATCGAAAGACGATTGATGAGTGGTGTTTGAATTTGACAAGGAATGATTGGGCACTAATACTGATAAGCAAATGCACATAAAAATGAGCAAAGAAAATAAGCTGGAATAAGAATAAAGCTAGGAATGGAACAAACACTTAAAACTTTTACTCTAAGACAGAAATAAGCTCAAATAAACTTAAGACAAATCAAATAAGCTAAGCTAACTCTAAATAAGCAGATTCAGCAAACAACTAAGCTAAATTAAGCAGGAAACTCAACAGTACTAACAATAGCACTAGCAGTATTAACTAACAGTACTAACTTGGAGTTAGTACTGCTAGCTTTAAGTTAGTACTGCTAGCTTTAACAAAACACAATGAAACAAGAAATAAGCAAATAAGCTAAAACAGATATTTATCTAACCCTAATAAGCACTCAGTAATAAGAATAAGCAACTAGAATAAACCAAAATGGCTAATAAGCTAAGAAGCTACAAACTGATACACTATTGAAAACACTTTAAAAAGGAAAATAAGCTTAAATAAGCAAACAATAAAGGAAAATGGTTTAATCTACTCTAAAAAGCTAAGGAAATCTTAAATAAGAAGAAATAATAAGCTGATAATCTAAAATGAACCACCAGTACTAACAGTTTTAACTAACAGTACTAACTTGGTGTTAGTACTGGTAGCTTTAAGTTAGTACTGCTACAAAAGTGAACTAGCAGTATTAACTACAGGTTAGTACTGCTAGTTGAAAACACCCCTTAAAAATCATTTTTCTTTCAAGCTAATTAAAAACAGATTATCAAATAACAAATTAAAACACTTATAAGCGACTTTTAATCAAGAATAAGCACTTGAATAAGCTGAATTGGCCTAGCAGTGTTAACTCATAACTAGCAGTTTTATCAATTGAACTAACAGTACTAACTTGAAAGTAGCACAAATCACTTTTAAATTAACAACTAAGCAAGATAAGCACTAAAAATAGTTCTGCAATAAGTAAGAACAATAAGAAAAAGAGAGACTTACAACACCCTTGCTCAAAACAGGGTCAAACAAAAAGTCTACAAGCTCTAGCTTGTATTAAACAAGCTAGTGAGAGTCCATAAGCCCATCCAGAACTGGCTTATCATTCCACTAAAATTTAGTGTGGTATATTTGAGAGTGATTTTTGTGATTTTCTCTTAACTACTTAACTTTTTAAACTTACTTAATTAAAGCAGCTTATAAACAAGCTGTGTTGAGAACTTTTTAAACACAAATCAACACATTCAAGAAACTTAACACTTGGAATTCTAAATTGACTTAAAAACTTAAATTTGCATTAAAACTTGAAAGTGTTACAAAGCTGAAAGTAGAAGCTGTAAATGACTTAAAACAAACTGAAAAATAAAGCTATATATTTAGATAAAGACTAAAACACTAACATGTTTAAAAAATAGATGCACTCAAAGGCTACAAAAAGGCTCTATTTTTAGCCGAAGTTTTTTCATCTCTTGGACTTGCAGCTTGTGCTTCTTTTGTGAGAGCAAAAACTAAGTGTGCTTGTTGTGTGAGGTGATTCTCAAGCAAATCCCAGCCTTCAATTTCTTTTGTGCTTCTTTGGAGTCAATCTCAGCCATTGAAAATATTTGGGAATGGTGTGGGATTGCCAACATGGCACTTTATACAGCTGGGGGGGGGGGGAAATAGTAGGGTGGTTGAAATGATTTTGGCTAGGGTGTCGAGTGGTTTTGCAGGGTAGAAGGTATGGGACGACATCCAAGTTGTACCTGGGTTTTTGTTGGGGCGGGAAAGAAGGCTTTTGGGTAAGTAGGCAGTTTTGTCCCCTCAAGTTATATAACTTGAATGCAATCTTTGCCCGGTTTGCAATTTTGACCCTTGTCTTTTAATTCTTGTAATACAACTTGAGGTTTGGCAGTTTTAGTCCCTCAAGTTGTATTTTCTTCACTTGGTTGACCTTTGACTTTGTCCTTTCCATTCCGTGCTTGGTTTTGTTTGGTTTTGGCTTTCTTTTTGGTCCTGCTCTTGAATATCCGTTCCTGCACAATACAAATGCAAAACATACAAATACGATGTATTTTGGTACGTTTTTAGTCTTTTAAGTCCGATTTTAATGGAAAATGGTATGTGTAATTAAGCACATACCAAATACATTTGACGCTTTTTATTTGCAAACTGTGTCATTTTTTATTTGTTCTTGACATTTTTGTAAAGCAAGTTCAAGAGAAATCGAGTGTTTTTCTAATTTAGCAAAACTTTGTATAAGCTCAGTATAAACTTCTTTACTAACATATTCAGTTTGTTTCGAAAGCTTTTGTGCAAGACATTCACATTATTTCACTTTATGAAGATATAAGCATTGCAATTCATTGTGAGCATCTAAATCAGATAACGAATGCAGATAAGAAAACATAACATCATTAGACACACATTCTTACAAAAGTATATCATACATGTTTGAAAATCCCGCTTTATCATATTCAAGTTCGTCAATTTCTTATTCAAGGGATTCAACGTACTTTAAATCATCATGCATTTCTTGCTTAAGTTCATGAATAAATGTGAAACTATCATTCTGTGTCTTTATTGCAAGAGGCATCAAACATGTCTTAATTAGGATTTCCATATCATGAGCAGTTGGTGCACGAAAATGATCATGAGAATGTTTTTCCCAGGCTTGATCAACAAGTTCTCTAAAATGATTTATGTTATTCGTCATTACATTATAAGCTTGTCTACTTTTACTTATTGATTTGGAAACAGGTAAGAAACCGATGTTTTTGAAAAATTTTGGTTTAGATTTCACAAAAGATTTCTCCACATTTTCTTTCTTACTTCATTTGCATGTGCCAACTGTTTATGATATTCCTGTGTCGCTGGTTTGAAAATTTCATAAAGACTAATAGCTTTGTGTAGTCATAAGGTCTCACTAAGTCTTTATTCAATTTAGATTGACTCTCTTTTTCAAGAGTCAGAGTCTCTTCCCTATCGGGAACGAGTCTATTTGCAGGATCAGATTGGTCATATAGGATCTCATTAAAACATGGTTTTTTAGATTGAGCCTTTTTAAGGTACATTGGATTTGCAAAGGTTGGTCTACCATTGAATATTGGGCCTTTGGGAGCTAACATATGAATGGTTTGAATTGATTGATTCCTTTTATAAACAATTTCATTCAAAAAATTTAATTGCGTTTCCATTGAAATCATTTTGTCAATGTCTTTGTTGATCCCACTTGAATGGATCTTGAATTCCTTAGCTTGTGTAAGGTTTAGTTATGCAAGATAAATCCTACACAACTATGATAGAAACTTTGTAAAATATATCAAAGATTATGCGGAATCTAATCTTTGATTAATAAGAAGAATATACAATAGAACAGTAATTCTAATGAATACATAGATTAACAAACAAAGCTTCAATATATTAATACGAATACTCTTACTAGTATTAGGGTT